>CM021110.1:88681518-88722343 GCA_007115665.2 Sequoiadendron giganteum | reverse complement strand
CTCTCCTCTCCTCCCTCCCACTCTCTTTCTCCCACTCTCCCCTTCTCTCTCCCTCTCTATCTCCCACTCTCCCCCCCTCTCTCTCCCACTCTCTCAGAAACTCCTATACTCTCAAAAATACACTAAGAAAACGCAATTTCACATAACGCGCTCACGTTATAACATGTATGCATTATAATGTGAGCGCATTTTTTACTCCACTAAAATGGTAAAAAACTCTATATACCCATGATTTGAAGGCCCACAATCTGCATATTCCCCTGGTTCTGCGCGAGCTCCGACAAAAAATAGCTTTTTGATGATGTTGTGAAGTGTGCAAGAATCTTTTTCACACTCCATCACCTTTTCCATGATCTTTTTACCACCTTTGCATGGAACAGTAGAGTTTCTATGTTGAAAGCCATATAATATCAATTGAAGTTTGAATTCCATTGAAAACTGATATGCAATTGAAGTGTGGAAGGGAACAAGATTTTGAACAAGTCAAATTGTTGTGGAGTTTGAAGAAAGAAGAAGCTAAGGCTACATAATTGGGTTGAACTCCTCCATTTGAAAAAATTTCTTTCATTCTATTATGGCTTGCTTTCATTTTTGTTTGTCATTATAACCTCAGGTTGTCAATGCACATTTTAAATTACCAAATTATATACACTTTCCAATTACCATTTTACACTTTCCAATTATAGAAATTCAGAACCATTCACCAAAATTCATCTTTTAAAACAACTCCAAGCCTCTCCCATTCCTCTAAAGGGTCCAAACACCTTCCAATACCCGGGCCTTCCTAGACCATTCCAAAGCATCAAACATCTTCAAAATACCATGCACAAGGTCAAAAGTTCATTACATAGACCACTCCTTCAACACTTTTTTAGGAACTAATCTTCGTCTCATTACCATGGTACAGATAAAATTATCCGCCATGCCGAAGAAAAAGACAAAGAGGAAACTAACAGACGAAGAGAACGAAACCTTGAAAGAAAAGGAGAGAATTCAGGTGGCGGCATATCGTGAAAAGAAGAAATTCGAAATGATTGATGAAAACAAACCGATTGTACAGGAACCTCAACCGTCAAAAAGAGAACAAGAATTGGCAGCACAACAAGCACGAATGCAAAAGCATCGTCGTAAGACAGATTCAAATACTGTAGTTGGAGACACACCCTCTATGACAAGTGAATATGAAGGGACGCCATTAAGCACAAGCGAATATGGAGGGACACCATCTAGCACAAGTGAATATGGATGGACACCATCTACTGCAATTGAATATGGAGGGACACCATTTACCACAAGTGAATATTGTTGGACACCATCTAACACATCTCAAGTTGAGAGTACATCATCACTCGAAACTGACGAAGAAGGTATGCCATCATTCCCATGTGAACCTAGAGGTATGTATTCTTCTCCACCCTCGATCGAATGTATGCAATCTAGCCCACCTCAATTAAATATTGATGAAATTCCTAATGTTGAGATGTATGTACCTAGGAGAACACCACCAAGAATTTTACGTAGAAAGCCAAAGTATTTGATTAATATTGATGATCAGATTTTGCAGCACATGGAAGGTAAGATTTCAACACGCACTTGTAGAAGATATGCTGATAAGATTTGGGAATGATTCTTTGAAAGGTTAAATGAGACTGCAAGATGTCAACTATTTGTTGAAATGATGCGAGGTGTAAAGTATAGGAACATCATGAAGACTCTTGGGTTGAGAACATTGAATGCATCGAGTGAAGACACTATTATGAAGAATCTAATGGATTCTTATGAGAGTGTGGGTAAGACCTCACGCTCAAAGGATAGTAATGTCACCCGACATGTCATTACATTGAATTTGGTAAGTTTTCAAACAAAGAGATCTCGCCTAATTAAAAAGACTAGTGAAAAAATGAGAATTAGTAGAATTTTTTTATCAAGAGCCATTCAAAGGTGGCAAAGAATTGAGGGCAATGATACAAATGAATTATGGGCATTCTTGGGGAGACTGTCACGAAAAGATAAAGAAGTTGTCGAAGCCTTGAGAACACTAATTGAAGAGTATTGGAAGAATAACACAAGGCCATCTTCGAATCAAAGGGATGTGGTAAGAAGGATAATTGGTAGTCGGAATCGTGAGCCACATCCAAAGAATTTTTTGGATATGACTCAAACCCAATTTTTTCGGAAATTTGAAAATGATTATCCTCAAATTAGTATTTCTCAAAGATTTTTTGAACTACTTAAACCTTTTTATGTCAAGATAAATCACACACGCACTACTTGTTGTTGTAGACTACATATTGAATTTTCTAACCATTATGATGTTTATCGTTCTATATGTTTAGATTTGCATACTAACGATGTTTTGCAGGATTGTGGCATAGAAGCCCCACCAAAATCTTCAAAAGAGTTCTTATCAAAAAATTTATGTGAAATAGAGGATGGTCATATATTCTATAGGACAACATGCTTGGATGGTTCATGCGAGCGTTGCGGTGGCTTCCAACGTATGCCAGTATGTCAACATATGGAAAGCACAGATGAGGTGGGACAAAAACTAGTAGAGTTCAGGAAGTATAAAATAGTGGCCTATGCTACAAAAGATGGGTCTCAAGCAAAAAGGTGTGATTTGGTTATTGAGAAGATTCCAGTGTACAAATTTATGACCACATTTCGTGACAGTATACTGTCTGAGTTTGCAATGCATACCCATAGAGCCCGATGGTTGGACACGTAGTTCAAGCTATGCAAGGACACCTTTCTAGTTGGAAGCATAGTATCCGTGGTTGACTTTGCAGAGAACTACACTCTACAACCACAACATGAAGTTTAGTCACAGTATTACAAGTCCACACAAGTTTTGATATTTGTGCACATAGAATTCATTCATGGATCTGATAGTACAGATGAGCAAAGGAAGGTATTGAGGGAGTACCAATTTTACATTAGTGATGATCGCACACATTCTCCAGAGTTCATGCAAGGTTGCTTCCAAATGTTCTACACTGGTTTGGCTCAGAGGGGCATAGAATACGATCAACATATAATATGGTCTGATAACTGTGCAACATAGTTCAAGAACTCGCGCATGTTCTACTGGTTGTGCAGGATGCATGTCATTACAGGTGTTCAACATATGTGGAAATTTTGTGAGGCTGGACATGGAAAGGGGGAGCATGATTATGCAGGAGCATGCGTGAAAAAAGCATTATCACGAGAAGAATTAAAGTATAAAGACAGTGCAAAGTTGACAAATGCAAAATCAATCATTGAGTGGTGTAATGCTTTGATGGGTCCAGGTAATGAAGGTATGTCTTCAGTTCATAGATTTTTTTGGTTGATGGATGATACTAACATTGCACCATATGAAGATTGTTGTACACTAATAGGATCGAGTGAGGTACACTCTTTCCTTAGCTCAAATACAGGTTCATGGAGTATCGATACACGAAAGATGGCATGCTTTTGTTCTTCATGTACAATGCAAGACTGTAATGATTGTGAGTCAGGGAAGTGGGTTGACAAATGGTTCACAAGTTATCTTAGCCCACTTCACACATATCGCCCTCCGACGGAATTGGAACTGACATAGATAGAATCATCGATCAAATTTGACCACATATCAGATCTAGTTCAACTAGGTGATATATCTACTTTCTTAGTTGTTAAAATTCCATATCGTTAGATCTTACTTTGTACTGTATTCGTAATGTTGACAAATTTCAAGAGATTTTTTGTACATATCAATGCAGGGCATGTTTATGCAGTTATTGCGGATGAAGACAATGAAGGGGGAACAAACTATTACTTGTGTCGTTGTGTTGAGACCAAAAATAAATTGGAGGCCCCAGTTATAGATGGAGAAAACATCGAATACCCTACAGGCTCAGTTGTGGTTACTGGAACATGGCTTAGAAGGTACCCACATTCAATTGTTAAACATTGGCTATTTCAGGACTTTGACATGCATTGTAAGATTATTCATTACTCGAACCTTGTCGTGGCATCCAATGTTCATTTGACCAAATATGGGGGTAAACCTTTGAACAAGATGCTATGGAAGGTCCGTGAGTCTGACCATGAGGCAATACTTGACATAATAAAGAGTAGAGAAGACCCGGATGGTTCCTTGGATTAATTTGTAAGTATATGAACATTGGTTCTTATTAATTTATACTTGTATGCACATTAATTTGTTTGATGCCAATGCTATCATCTTCTTTTACAGTGATTGGTTTCCCCTTGCAAAAAATGCAAATATATGATCCATCCAAGAGGATATCAACCAAAAAAGCAATGCAACATTTGTAAGTGCCTTCCATCTATTTTTATTTCATTTCCATTTTGGATGCTCTTTCTTTTTCTCTTTTACTTTGCATATTTTTAAGTAAACTACTAAGGGTTGATTGATCTTTCGTTGCAGAAGATGTTGATTTAAGAGCCATCAAATAAAATCTCAGCCAAAAAAGCAATGCAACATACTTATTTTGATGATTTTGAAAAATCTCAATTTTGATTTCAAGTCATTATAAGAGAGCATGCGAAGCTTAGCGAGGGAATCTCAAGTTACTCATTTGAAGTTAACCTCATAATGAGCACTTATGATGTACACATTTAAAGAGAATCTCGAATGTATGAGCGACATTGTAAAATATCTGAGAGAACGAAGTGTCAGAGGCATTGTAATAAGATTTAATTACATAATGAGATATACTCAAATATTGTAAGGTTGGAGTTCATGTTTGGTGTAGTAGCACCTTGTTCTGTAAATGCCTTGAGTAGGAAAATTTGCAAACTTTGAATTTTGAAATGTAAAAAATGTGGAAAAGGTCATATAAAGGTCATGTAAACAATTTGTACACATTTTTCTGCAACTCATGTGACCAAGCGAACTGTTCCAACAGGTCAAAATAGGTATGTTTACACTAGGCATGGTCCTATTTCACTCTGAAATACGTAGAATTTCTCTGAGCTATGTTCCACCGGATTGATCCCTTAAGGGTCCAAAGTGAAAAATGGCTGCAAACTTTAACATGCTAGTACTAGGAATACCCTGACACTTAGAAAATTCTCGTCTGATCCTACAGAAAGGCATTGGGGCCCTCTAAAAAAACCTCTCTCGGTTTTGGCTATCTTGGAGTGGTTTTTTCGTGGCGGCGAATTTTCACTTGATGGAAAAAGTGTCAAATTCAAGCAGTGCAAAGTTGCAAAGTGGTGAAAATTTCGCTTTGCAACTCATGTGACCAAACTAACTGCTCCAATGCATCCGAATAGGTATGTTTACACTAGGAATGGTCTTTTTTTGCACCGAAATACGTAGAATCGCTCTGAGCTACGTTCAACCGGAACGATCCTTAAGGGTCCAAAGTACAAAATGGCTGCAAACTTTAGCATACTATTACTTGAATACCCTGACACTTAGAAACTTCTCATCTAATCCTACAGAAAGGCGTTGGGCCCCTCTAGAAAAAACTCTCTCGGTTTTGGCTATTTTGGAGTGGTTTTCTTGTGGCGGCGGATTTTCACTTGATGGAAAAAGTGTCAAATTCAAGTAGTGCAAAGTTGCAAAGTGGTGCAACTTTCGCTCTGCAACTCGTCTGACCAAACTAACTGCTCCAACGCATTTGAATAGGTGTGTTTACGCTAAGCATGGTATTTTTTCGCATCGAAACAAGTGGAATCACTCTGAGCTACGTTCAACCGGAACGATCCCGTAAGGGTCCAAAGTGCAAAATGGCTGAAAACTTTAGCATGCTATTACTCGAATACCGTGACACTTAGAAAATTTTCGTTTGATCCTACAGAAAGGCATTGGGCCCTTGTAGAAAAAAATCTCTCGGTTTTGGCTATCTTGGAGTGGTTTTCTCGTGGCGGCGGATTTTCACTTGATGGAAAAAGTGTCAAATTCAAGCAATGCAAAGTTGCAAAGTGGTGTAACTTTCGCTCTGCAACTTGTGTGACCAAACTAACTGCTCCAATGCATCTGAAGAGGTATTTTTACACTAGGAATGGTCTTTATTCGCACTGAAACAAGTGGAATTGCTCTGAGCTACGTTCAACCGGAATGATCCCTTAAGGGTCCAAAGTGCAAAATGGCTGCATACTTCAGCATGCTATTACTTGGATACCGTGACACTTAGAAACTTATTGTCTAATTCTACAGAAAGGTGTTGGACCCCTCTAGAAAAACCTCTCTTCGTTTTGGCTATCTTGGAGTGGTTTTCTCGTGGCGACGGATTTTCACTTGATGGAAAAGGTGTCAAATTCAAGCAGTGCAAAGTTGCAAAGTGGTGTAACTTTTTCTTTGCAACTCATGTGACCAAACGAAATGTTCCAACACGTCCGAATAGGTATATTTACGCTAGGCATGGTCCTCTTTTGCACCAAAACACATGGAATCACTCCGAGCTATGTTCCACTGGATCGATCCCTTAAAGGTCCAAAGTGCAAAATGGTTGCAAACTTCAGCATGCTATTACTCGGATACCGTGACACTTATAAAATTCTCGTATGATCCTATAGGATCACGTTGATCCCCTCTACAAAAACCTCTCTGGACTATTCCAACACATCTGAATAGGTATGTTTACACTAGGCATAATCCTCTTTCACACCGAAACACATGGAATCGCTCTGAGCTATGTTCCACCAGATCGATCCCTTAAGGGTCCAAAGTGCAAAATAGCTGCAAACTTTAACATGCTATTACTTGGATACCATGACACTTATAAAATTTTCATCTAATCCTACAGAAAGGCGTTAGACCCCTCTAGAAAAACCTCTCTCGATTTTGGCTATCTTGGAGTGGTTTTCTCGTTGCGGCAGATTTTCACTTGATGGAAAAGGTGTCAAATTCAACCTGTGCAAAGTTGTAAAGTGGTGCACCTTTCACTCTGCAACTCGTGTGACCAAGTGGACCATTCCAACATGTCCGAATAGGTATGTTTACGCTAGGTATGGTCCTCTTTTGCACCGAAACATGTGGAATCGCTCTGAGCTATGTTCCACCGGATTGATCCCTTAAGGGTCCAAAGTGCAAAATGGCTACAAACTTCAGCATGCTATTACTCAGATGTCATGATGCTTAGAAAATTCTCGTATGATCCTATAGGATCGCATTGAGATTTTCTACAAATACCTCTCTCGATTTTGGCTATCTCGTAGTGGTTTTCCAGTGGTGGCAGATTTTCACTTGATGGAAAAAGCATCAAATGCAAGCAGTGCAAAGTTGCAGAGTGGTGCAACTTTCGTTCTGCAACTTGTGTGACCAAGCGACTGTTCCAACATGTCCAAATAGGTATGTTTATGCTAGGCATGGTCCTCTTTTGCACCGAAACATGTGGAATCACTCCGAGCTATGTTCTACCGGATCGATCCCTTAGGTTGGAGGAGTCTTAAGTTGCAAATTTGTAAGTTGCTTAAAGCAACAAATTTGAAATGATATTGAATGGCCCACTTAGCACTCATTGCATCTAAGTGATGCTCACAGAGGTGAGGCACTAGGCCTTCCTGGGAGGTCACCCATTCCAGTATACTCCAGCTCAAGCGCTTAACCACGAAGTTTTTTCCCCAAGGTTACGCCCAATTAGCTTGCAACCCCATTTGCAAAACCTTCAGCAAGTGTTGTGCCTTATGAAACATTCATTATAGAGCCCCTTTAGCTCATCAATTGATAAGTAGGAGGTATTTTCTACAATGTGTCAAATTGTGATATTGCTATCAGGATTCCATTGAGCAGTCATTTGTAGTATTAGATATAGCTCTAGCTTCTACAGTATTGCACATGATTGTAGATAGTTTTAAAGATCTAGATAACATCAATAGTTCACATTACTCAAGAAGGATGAACATCTTAAAGACATTTGCGGAAATCAGGACAAGTAACCTTCTTGTGGACTTAGGGTTGCAATATTTGATCTACAACATGTTCCACCATTTCTTTAGTAGGATCAAGAACACACATAATGAAGGTGTGTTTGTAGCCATGAAATATTATGGTTCGAACTATCCAAGAGAGTGATGTTTTATCTCGACCAACCATATCTATACCATGGTTTATTTGGAAACAAGGATGGCTTCTCTCTTCATCGGCATATACATTATTCCTCGATGTGTTCACACCAGTGTTACAAGACTAGGACTTGCCTCAAACTTGACAAGCCATTTTTTTACTTGGACTCGGGCTCGGAGCCCAGACTCGACAAATAGAAAACCTAATAATTTCAAAGATTTGTAAGGATTTAAAACTTGTTTCATGCACCCTTTAATAAATAAACCTTAAAGACACAATAGCATCATCAAATAGAAATTACTATGATCCCATACACAAACATACATCAATCACATAAGTATAAGCACAAATTTTAGCTGAAGGAAATAACACATTTAGATATATAAATATTGTGATATTGCTATCAGGATTCAATCATGTAGTTTTACAAGTCAAACTCATTGACCCATGATTCATCATTAGTGGTTCACAAGAACCCATCTCTCATGATAATGAATGGTTCATAAGGAGGAAGATAAATCTTCATACATTTCTTCTATCACAAATGAGATAAGTGCTTGGTTTCATGAAGGTCATGAGACAACCATTAATGGGGAGTGGATACATGAAGAACTGATGGAGAATGATAATGGCTTCAGACTTGCTATAAAGGAAAAAAAAATTCGTTTCAATGATGCAAGAGGTTTTTGGTTTCACTACCAAAATGAGCCTACGAAGAATGCATGTGAAACTCCTTTTGACCTTGAGGGTGTACTTACTCCATCTCAAGGATCATGCATTGGGGATGACATAGATCAATGCTAGGGCTAACCAATTAATAATTATACACGTGAATAAGTCAAACATGTACATGTCAATAAGGGAAGTACAATTACTCAAAAACACATAAGCCTCAAAAAGTATACACACGAATACATAGTATACACAAATTAAAACAAAGTATATGCACGAATACAAGGTATATGCATGAAAACATGTAAGCCACAAAGTATACACTCAAATTCATGTAAGTCACAAAGTATACACATAAGTCGTAAATTATACACTTGAATACATGTAACTCATATCTATTGAACCATCAATTTAGAATGCAAATATGGACAGGCATCGATAAAAGATATTTGTATTAACGAAATAGCCATGTAGGCATACATAAATATATGTTGATATAAGTATGAAATATATGTACAAAATAGCCATATAGGTTTATGAGAACGCCATCTAGGCAGACAATGTCAAATATGTCCAATAAAAAATATGTACAAAACTGCTATGCAGGCATACAACAAAGGACTTTGGAATCAAAAGTCATTGCTCTCCATGCGCAGGAAATAAAATCTTTCCCTTTCCTTTTCGCTCGGATGGCAATAGGTCTGTCACTTATTTTTGCTGTGCTCGTGGAGTGCTCCTACTACTCGTCCTAGGGTTTAGTTCATGGTGAAGTTTTAACTGTTACAATAAGAAGTAAAGACATGAATAAATAGAAATTACATTATAAAAAATGATATATTTGACAAAATAATCACTTACAGCCATCTCACGATCTCTCTCCATGAGGGAAATATCTTCACGCCCATGCTCAGGCATGCTCAAGCCCTGTATAAACCATACAAATAGACAAAAACTACGTGAATCAATAATGGTTTGATTTTTCACTAACTAACATCTATAACAACAAATATAAATTAAAATTTACTAATTTGCCTCATACCTCTTCTATCAGAGCCATCGAGGATTGTATAGCAGATGTCACACCAATATTGCCCTCATCACATTCAGAGGTGTATCGTCTCACAACAATTGAAAATTAAACAACAAATTATTCAACGATGTGCATGTATAAACTACACAAATATATTAAGTACTTGATTCATTAGTTAAACTCTTTATTCTATTACCTGCGTGAAGGTTTGAGTAAATCCACCGCCACTGGGAAGTGTTCCATCAAAACCTTCAATATTAGTCTGTTCAACATCCAAAATTGCATATTAAATTACCATTCGTAAAACAATGCCATTAATATGCAATAAACTTATAATTGTTTACTAGTTACATACCCTAGCGATAGGTGCACTACAAAAATAGGTTGGTGGGGGTCCGGTGTATCCAGTCTCAACACTGTGACCCTGCAATTTTATTAAAATCATAAAACATTTTTAGTTAATCTTGCATTTCAAAATCGAAATTCAATAAATTAAATTCAATGAAAACATGCACTAACTTTTACCTGACTATCAATGCCATATGCCTCATGCAAAATGTCAGCTGCCCTTTCCATCTCCATAGCTGCAGACGGATCCTACGTACCAATCTCTTGAGGGTCGGTGGGGTCATGTGAACAAGTAGCCCCGCAAGATTGACACACATGTGTTCGAAGGCCACCACTAGAAGAATCCCTTGGATGGCGCTGTAGAATAGGGCTACTATGATGGATGACACTCTGGGTCAAAGTGTTGATTGCCTGCAATGTCTGTATGTCAGCACTTTCCTTCATGACGGAAGGCATAACAACGTGCTCATGAGGTGGCCTAGCGAGAGCTCGTCTACCTTGCCGCATAGGATCTAGCTGTGCACCAGGTCTATCCTGATCTGACCCCCCACCTCTCCCCTGGAAATCCCTCATATCAAAATAATTTGGGATTTTGTTCAATATGAACTCACTGTATAGTTTCCTAAGGAAATATTGCGGGACCTCGCAATTGTTGCACGGTGAGTAATTGAAGACCATGTACCACCTATCATAAAACCGCTCCTTCATCTATTGGTGGTGGCACCAATGGATAGGAAACCTCTTCGTATTGAGGGTAAGATTTTGATTTGTGCATGGGTCGGTGAATAATAAGCACAAATCACCTTTTGTAATTTTTAAATCTTTTACATCCTTGTATGATAGTTTATTTGCATAATAGTCCCTAGCCGTCTATCTCCTATCTTGCCATCCAATTATTTGTTTGCTAATTGAATCTACGTTTTTTAACATATTTTTCAATGAATTTGCTAGGGTCATTCTTTCTGCGGTTGAACCATTTGGATCACTCAACCTATTGATCAAATCCTCAATTTGTTTTCTATTGTTCTCAATTTCACTCATTAAATTTTGTTGAGTGCTAGGAGGGGGTTGAGTGATTGGTGCAGGAGGTTGATGTTGTGGTTGATTTTGATCTTGAAGATTTGGTTGGTCTTCCTATTGAGGATTTTGAGGGTCTGTAGTTTGATTTGCATCTCCTAAAAGCTCAAACAAATAGATATCAAATTCAACCTAAAACTAACAAATTCAACCTAAAACTAACAAATTTAACCTAAAACTAACAAATTCAAAACAAAACCATAGAATCCTTACCTCTTACAACTCCTTCTCATCGTGGCGCCATCGTTGTGAAGAAATAAAAATTCTTGGTGAAGAAATATGCCTCCTAAAACTAACAAATTTAACCTAAAACTAACAAATTCAAAACAAAACCATTCTTTCTGCGGTTGAACCATTTGGATCACTCAGCCTATTGATCAAATCCTCAATTTGTTTTCTGTTGTTCTCAATTTCACTCATTAAATTTTGTTGAGTGCCAGGAGGGGGTTGAGTGATTGGTGCAGGAGGTTGATGTTGTGGTTGATTTTGATCTTGAGGATTTGGTTGGTCTTCCTATTGAGGATTTTGAGGGTCTGTAGGTTGATTTGCATCTCCTAAAATCTCAAACAAATAGATATCAAATTCAACCTAAAACTAACAAATTCAACCTAAAACTAACAAATTTAACCTAAAACTAACAAATTCAAAACAAAACCATAGAATCCTTACCTCTTACAACTCCTTGTCATCGTGGCCCCATCGTTGTGAAGAAATAAAAATTCTTGGTGAAGAAATATGCCTCCTAGAACACGAGCGCGATATTTTGGGGTTTTTGGCCACAAGTGTAACAAAAAAACTAGTCGAAATGCAAATGAGAGATTTGCATTTTTTTTTTCTTTTAACAGTTGATAACGCGAGCGCATTATAACACGCTCGTGTTATGTCTTTGTAGTTGTAGCCACCGAGACCTTGCCTAGGTTTAACGAAAGACATAATGCGAGCTTGCGTTATAACGTGCTCGTGTTACTGTTTTCAACTTCTTCTTTTTTTAGGGTGTCCATAGAATTGCTACCCATTTCCACACACCCGCCCATAGGTTAAATGACTAAATTAAATAATTTGTCATGTTTATTTAATTTAGAGAAGACAAAGGTGTAAGGTAAAGTATTTAATTTATTTAATTACATACTTTAGGAACCTTAGGTAGAAAATAAAATAATGATTAAATAAATTATTTAATCACTATTAATGAAATAGATGAATATAATAGACGATTTTGATCATATGGAAGTGATTAAATTTGGATGTCTACATTTTTCCCCTCTTCGAAGTACCGTTCGAATAACCGTGCTTCGAAGAAAAGAAAGTGCAAATGACTCTATAGAGGAAGTAACCAGAAGATGATGCCCCAGCGTGGGGAGGAGGACCTGAGCTGTCCAAATTAGTAGAGAAATGGATGAATATGCCCCAACATGGGGAAGGGGTTGACTATGGTGAGAAAATAAATTAATGTGAAGGGTATGCCCCCTCGTGAGGATGACGGGGGAGAAATAGGGGTCCCAGGTGACTTCTCGATAGGAAGAAACGAATGGTATGGTTGGAAAGAGGGCAAAAAATTAGGCAAGTTTTCCTTTTGAATGAAGTCAATAAGGCAAACGGGGTGCAAATGGCGGCTCCGAGAAGTGAAGGGATTAATTAGAGGAATAAAAGGGTAAATAAAAGGTAAAAATACCTTTTAAAAGAGAGGAAAAGTGAATATAAGGTAATTTTAAAAATTACGTCACCTCATTTGCACTGTAGCAGTTGAAAGAAGAGGAGAGAGAGCAAGCAGACGAGTGAAGATGCTGGAAGATAATGACACCGAGATCGTCCACCGAGTAGATGAGGTTTGACGGTCCTATAGGTAGCAGGGTTGGCCCTACCAGGTAGGCGACAAAACCCCCTATGCACTATTTTTGAAATTTTAACGCATTTTTAGGTGTTTTATCAAAAATCTCAAATGTGGGTTTTGTGGGCGAGAGAGAATTAAAAACTGGGTAGGAAGAAAAAAAATTGAAAATTTGAAAAAACTAAAGTTTTGGGGGAAAAAAAATTCTGGGGTTGGGTGGATCTGCCCCAGGCTCGGGGCGGGTCTGCACCACCCGCAGCCAGTGATAGCGACACCACATTGGCCGGCGGGGCCGCCTCGACGCCGCCGTGACGTAGGCCGAGGGCGGGTCTGCCCCGGTAGGCTGAGGGCGGGTCCACCCCACTGCAGGGGCGGGTTCGCCCCGTTGCAAGGGTGGTCCGCCCCGCGGTCAAGAGGAAAGAGGGAGGGGGAATGGAAAAAAAGAGAGAAAGAAAAGAGAGAAAAAGGGAGAGAGAAAGAGAGAGAAAAAAGGAAAAAAGAAAGGCATGGGAGTAGGAAGAGGAATTTAGACGAATTTTTTTGATAAGGGGGATGAAATTTGTGCAAGAGTTTGGTAGATTACGGACTCACGAGCGGAGGCCGGAGGCACTAGTGACGACGATTAAGGTGATGATCGGGGTGGATCACATAGCTCTAGAGCAAGTGGGGTTACAACACTTAGTGCAGTTTCCTGAGATGAGGGCACATCGGACGATGCTGACAGCCCTGATAGAGAGATGGAGTTCGGCTACGGTGATGTTTAATCTGCCGATAGGAGAGATGACAGTGACATTGGAGGACGTGTGGCAGATCATGAGGTTACTGATACCAGGTCAATTAGTGGGTGAGGAGGTATCGACAGGAGTTGATCTCGATGAGACTATCCTAGTGTTATTCGAGCGGGATGACCTATCGATATAGAGGGGGCAATTAGATGTAGATAGATGCCTATCCCTGGGGGTGTCGACATTACCACTTTATCTGTGTTGCCTGATCAGCGGGATTCTGTTGTCAGACCGAAGTAGGCAATTCTACAACCTATGGTACATGGGGGTGATTATACATATTGTCGAGTGGCGAGAGGGGCATTTTTCCTTAGGGTCATGTGTATTATCTCAGTTGTACCGAGATATGCACGTGATTTGTTATTGGGGGATTGAGAGCGTGACACACAAGATGCTATTGTAGGTGTGGGGGTGGGATCACATTGCAGTGACGAGACCCATAGTGATCAAGAGAGGAGACTTGGATGAAAGAGAGCCAGTGGCTTGGAAGTTTGGGGCATCTAGGGGCTGTATCCTATGGTATGAGACATAGGGAAAGATGGAGCAGTGGAGGAGAGCGTTGGATGATTTACGGAAGGAGGAGATTATATGACGACCATACATGTTTCGACAGTTTAGGGAATGGAGGGAGGAGGAGGAGAGACATCGTGGTTTCTTCAGATGCAAATGTTTTCTGATTGGGATTCAGGACCACACAATAGAGATGCATCATCCAAACAGAGTGATCAGGCAGTTTGGACTCGTGCAGGACATTCCAGGACCACCGACTATGTTTCGGCGGCTCACCAGAGACGTACCCTAAGGAGCGAGGTTGTTAGCGAGAGGCGCGAGGGAGGCATGGTTGATGGCAGGTGGGGTCCCTTATCCAGAGAGGGGGGTAGGTCCAGAGGATGCCAAAGTGACGGAGCGGTATGATTGATGGTTTCACAACCATCGATGGGAGAGGGTTACACCGGAGGTACCCACGGTGGGAGTTGTGGAGTGGGGGCTAGGGGATGAGCAAGAGGGGGGACAGGAGGGGGATCTGGAGTAGGGTGGACATGAGGATGAGAGATAGGAGGATGATGGTCATCAGAGTGGTGTTGTGGAGGAGGGTGGCATTGGAGATCAGCCGGTGAGGAGAGGGAGGGTCAAGAGGAGGCGACCGTCGAGGAGGGCGAGGAGGGCAAGGAGAGGTGTGAGAGAGGAGATGGAGGAAAAGGTGGAGAGGGTGGAGATAGAGGCAGTAGGAGTAGGTGGTGGGGGGGAGGAGATAGAGGTGAAGATGCTTCGGGTGGCGGAGGGGAGGGCTGCTCAGATAGGGATCAGTGGTAAAGTACGACGGAGGCAGGTGCAGGTGAGAGTTGAGCAGGAGGAGGAAAGGGCCATAAATCCATAGGAGGAGGTAGAGAGGGGGACAGAGATTAGAGGACGTCTCAGGGAGATGTCCAAGGGCAGTCGACAAAGGAGAGTCCAGCTAGTTGAGCAAGAGCCAGAGGGCGAGAGGTAGTCTGGAGGGGAGCTATGGAGACTGATGAGGGTGGGGAGGAGAGGATAGCCGTGAAGGATTTGGTTGACGTGCCGAGCTGAGTAGTTGTCGAAGGAGAGAGAGGGGGAGGCGATGGACCTGGATGTACAGGTGGTGGAGTCATTAGCAATAGTCCCAGCAGCTGCAATTGATGATCCAGCGGTGTTGTTGAGAGTGGCCCAGGCGAGGGTATGGGTGTTGGAGGAGGAGTTGAGGAGGGTGGAGGCAGAGGTGGAGAGGGTGAAGGAGACAAAGATGATAGTGTTTGATCATGTTGTGGGGCATCTGGCAACTGATATTCAGGTGGCTGAGAGGGAGAGGGATGAAATGCGAGTAGGGATGGAGAGAGTATGGGGGAGCTAGCTTGGGTGACATGGGACTGAGACAGGTTAGAGGCAGCGATGACAGTAGCTCAGATGTGGGGTCAGCCAGAGCCAACAGGGGGAGGAGATCATGCTGCAACAAAGTGTTCTTAGCAGGTTGAGAGGGAGATGGAGGCATTGAGAGTTCAGGTGGTAGGACTTCTAGAGGAGAGGACAACACTGCAAGAGAGGGTGTCCATGATAGAGGCATCTTTAGAGGAGATGAGAGTGAGGGCCAAGGCCGAGGCAGAGACAGTGCAGCGAGAGAGAGAGAGAGAGTGCACAGGGACAGGTGTAGGCACTACAGGGGGAGAGGGATAGTGCACTGAGACAGGTTGAGATCCTGCAGTTCCAGAGAGACGCAGCAGTGGCGCGGCCCGAGAGTGTCGAGAGGGATATTGCTCAGAGGCAGTCACAGGGAGTACAGGGTGAGGGGATAGAGCTACAGACCATGCAGGCAGAGAGGGATAGGTCCATAGAGCATATACGGCTATTGAAAGCGGCACAGGAGGCCTAGGAGTAGGAGCAAAGAGCTATTAGCAGCGAGCGGAACAGGTACAGGTATGAGCAGAATGTTGCTCAATTCTAGGCTGGGTAGAGAGATGATTACAGGGATGAGGTGACGTACTAAAGAGGGGCATATGTGGAGGCTGGCCAAATCCGGTGTAATGTACATCGCAGTATGTTAGGTAGGTACCACAGATGCCAGCACCATCCCAGTCCTTAGGGACACAGACCAAGGGGTACAGTGATTTTCAGTCGACGCCCACTCGATTTGGGACTCCAGCTCGTGAGTCACAGGGGAATTTGACACATAGGGGACCAATACCCGAGTCTCCTCAAAGGTCAGGTGTGGGTAGCTCAGGGCCGACAGAGGACATGTGACAGGATACAGGTGTTGTGACAGGTATCGGATGGAGGTGCAACATAATTTCTAAGATTGTGCATCTTATTTGAGATGTAGGTGATTATGTGGTGACTATATCTTTGACATAGACATTGTATTGTTTTGATGATGATATGTGATGGTCCTCATTGATATTATGCTGACATTTTTATGATGTATGTTATGTATATGGTGTTATATGGATGTTCTTACGATAGATGATGTATGGTATGCATATGTATATGACGTTTTTATGTTGTGTTATGATGCTAATGATTTATTTATGCATGTGTGGGTAGGCGGATATAGAAATGTATGGATAAATGATCATAATGAATTTCATGAATCTAAATGAATTGATGAAAAATGTATGTATGTAAATGGATAAATGGATGGATGGAAATGAACTTAATGCATTGATAATGTATGGATGTAAATGGATAAATGTATGGATGAACCTAAATGAATTGATAATGTATGGATGTAAATGGATAAATGTATGGATGAACCTAAATGAATTGATAATGTATGGATGTATGGATGAAACTAAGTGAATTGATGCAAATGGATAAGTGAATTTAATGATTTGATGCAAATGGATGAATGAACTTAATGGATTAATGAAACTAAGTGAATTGATGCAAATGGATAAATGAATGGATGTAAATGGATAGATGAACTTAAATGAATGTAGACATAGTTATCAATGGGAAGATGATAGGCGTAGGGTGTGTGTGTGGTATGGTACCTATCAGGTACCGTAGGGATCCAGAGAAGAAAATTTAGTAAGAGGGGATGGGAGTTTGCACAACCAAAATTAGAAGTCATATATTGGGGAGCAATGTTGGATGAAGGGAAAATATGCAATGAGGTGAAATGCAATATGAATGCAATTTTCCATCCTTTAGAGAATTGATTTTTTCTATAGCATGAGACATCGGGTGTCAGGGTATGTAAACCAAGACGGATTAATGTTGCATGCATAAAACAAACATAACAAACAAGAAGGTTATCCCAATACCCCAAAGTCGCGATGACTTTGGTCAGGCCAGGTATTGGAATAACCACAAGCACAAAGGGATGCCCCCACGTAATGTAGGATCCAAGAGGAATCCTGGTGGGTACTATGTGGAGTATCCCAGCAGACAACAATGATTAAATAGTCAAGAGATGCCCCTATGTTGACTAGGAAAAATACACCATAATATGACGGATCATGGCGATCTTGACTAGTGATTATAGGGAGCTCAAATGATAAACAAAATCCAAAAGTACCAAAAGATCACAATCAATTACAAGTGTCCTTTGCCATAAGATCCCAAGGATGGATGGGGTTGATGTGGTCTGTTAGGAAGGATGCATCCTGTTAAGACCGATGATGGATACTAAGCTAAAGTGACCTAGATGATGCAGGATAACTGTCATTGGGCAGATTTCTTGATACGAGAAGATCTTGTTTGTGAAGAACTAGCAGTGATAGGGACATACTTGACAAAAAGACGACAAGAGGACAAGACACAACTGAAAGACCTAGGGGCTCGAGGGTTGATCAAAGATCAGCCTTACCTACGTGAAAGCGCAGAGCCCTCGTAGTTTAGGAAAATACCACGATAAAAGAGTGGAAAGTAGACTGATGGAAACCAATGGATGACCAAGATAGACACAAGCTTTGGGGGCAGATCAAGAGATCAACCTTGCCTACGCGAAAGCGCAGAGGCAACGTAGTTCGGACAAGACAAAAGATCGAAGATGGACAAGATCAAAAAGTGGACCATGAGGACAGATGATGAATGACCAAAGTCCGAAAAGTGGACAATGGTGACAAATGATGAAGGACAAAATGCCTCGGGGGCTGATCAAAAGATTAGCTTTGCCTACGTGCAAGCGCAGAGTCGTCGTAGTTCACACAGAGCTAGGATGAGACCTAGGCAAAGACGGACATGAGGAATGAACCCACATGGAGACAAACACAACCGAGAGATGACACAAGCTCAGATTTAGGATAATAAGCTCAAGATGTTGGATAGCGAATGACGGTCGTCCAATGCTCAACCAGAATATACCAAGCGACGAGGGGAGGTGAACAAATGGGAAGATATGGGGATTGAGGAATTGGTGGATAAGCCATAAAGTAACCAGGACACGAGGTAGATAATGATCAAGCCTATAAGAGAGGCGCCTGTTGCCAGGTTTTCACCGATTTTACATATCCAAGGTGCCACGCGAGGGTGGTTTTCACCATAGGACGAATTATTTCTCTTTACTATTTTTGGATTTTTTTGTATTTTTGACTTTTACCAAGAAGGATACCCCAGCTGACCTAAGTATAGAACTTCTTCAGGTGCATGATGTTGATGGGTTTGTCTAAGGGTGCACTTTCAGGGATGGATAGTCTGTAGGCACCAAAACCATACTTTGTGGTGATAACATAAGGGCCCAACCAGTTTGCTTCAAACTTACCATTTTTCTCTCGATCTTGCTGATTTCGCTGATTTTATTTAAGGACCAAATCACCAATATTGAATTGGCGGGGACGGAATTTCTTATTGTAGCTTCTTTTTAGTCAGTGTTGATAGGCTTGCAGATGGTTATAAGCCTTGACCCATTTTTCATCCAACAATTCCAATTGTGCCAGGCATGCCATGCGGGTGTCTTCGTTAGTGATGAGATTCTTGAGGGAAATGCGAAGTGAAGGGATTTCAAATTCGATTGGCAAGATGGCTTCAACGCCATAAACAAGCGAGTATAGAGTAGCGCCGGTGGGGGTGTAGATGGATGTACAGTAAGCCCAAAGAGCAGGACGGATATGGAGGTGCCAATCGCGACCAGTGTTATTGACCATCTTCTTAATGATTTTGATCAATGTTTTGTTTGTTGCTTCTGCTTGTCCATTACCCTGAGGGTAATAGGGTGTGGACCAATGGTGTTGGATATGGTATGTGTCACAAAGGATCTTCATGCACTAGTTTTTGAATGGTTTTCCATTGTCGGTGATGATGGCAGAGGGGATACCATACTTGCAGAGGATATGGTAGAGGATGAATTTGGAGATCTGAACACTAGTGATGTGAGTGAGTGGTATAGCTTCCACCCACTTGGTAAAGTATTCAGTGGTTGTGATGATGAAGGTGTGACCATTTGAGGAGGGAGGGTAGATCTTTCCAATCAAGTCGAAACCCCATTGTGAAAATGACCAAGGTGTCGTGATAGGCTGGAGCTCCTATGATGGAGCATGAATCAAATCCGCATGTTGCTGACATGGGAGACACTTTTTGACATACTCACAAGCATCATGTTCCGTTGTAGGCCAATAATACCATGCTTTGAGAATCCGTTTAGCTAGGGCCATACCATTAGAATGGGCCCCACAAATACTGCTATGTACTTCTATTAATGTCGTGCGGGCTTCAGTTTCATCTAAACAACGAAGGAGAGTTCCATCATACCCATGTCGATAAAGTGTATCATTGATAATGGTGTAGCGAGCAGTGCGTTGGATAAATGATTTTCGTTGGTTTCTCGTGAGATCAGGTGGGAGGATGTTGTGATGAATATAGGTGTAAATGTCATGGTACTGAGGGGATTCAGGACCTACAATAGCACACACCATGTCACCCTCAGGGATATCATACGCGGGGATTAGAAGTTGCTCAACCAGGAAATGACAATTTGTGCAATCTTTCGGCATGTCAAGAAGAGACCCAATGGTAGCCATAGCATCTGCTACCTTGTTATGTAGTCTCAGGATCTGCTCAAAGTGGATGGAGGTGAAGTATTTTTTGAAGTCATCCACCATACATTTGTAAGGCAACAGATTTTCATCTTTAGTTAGAAATTTGTCATTGACCTATTTTATGACCAACTGAGAGTCACCAAAAACTTGGAGATGAGTGATGTGCCATTGGACTACAATTCTAAGCCCCGTACGAAGGGCTTCATATTCAGAGATATTATTTGTGCAGGGAAAAGCTAGTCTGAATGAATTCGGTATATAATCACCTTGGGGGGTGATGAGAAATATTCCTATCCCCGATCCTTTTTTAGTGTGTGACCCATCAAAATTCAGTGTCCATGTGGTGGTTTCTGATATCGCAAAGGCACCTTCATCTGGAATTTCAACTTCTATGGCGTAAGAATCTACTAATGGAGCTTCTACCAACTGGTCTGCTATTAATTTTCCTTTGATGGCTTTTATGTCCACATACTCTATGTCAAATTCATTGAGAAGCATGATCCATTTAGCCATTCGGCCGATTAAGGTTGTCTTAGATAGCAAGTATTTGAGGGGATCCACTTTTGATATCAGCTTTATGGGATTGCTAAGCATATAGTGACGTAGCTTTTGTGTGTTGAAGACCACCGCGAGACATGCTTTTTCCATTGGTGAATAATTGATTTCATAACCAACCAATGTTCGGCTAATATAATAGTCGCCCGTTCCTTTGAAGATTCATCATGTTAGTAATGCCCCTAGTGCAACTGACGTGGCAACTATGTACAACAAGAGGGGTTTTCTAGGGATAGGTGGCATCAAGATCGATGGGTGGGCCAAATATTCTTTGATCATATCGAATCCCAACTGACACTGTGGGTTCCACTTGAAGGTGGTATCTTTCTTCAGGAGGTGAGTGAACGACTAACATTTATCCGCAAGTTGGGCTATGAACCGACGGATAGACTGTAGCTTTCCTTGGAGACTCCGTAGTTGCTTCAAGTTCCTAGGTGGAGGCATATCTATGATAGCCTTCACTTTAGTAGGGTCAACCTCAATACCTCTCAGACAGACTATGAAGCCTAGCAATTTCCCCGATGTGACACCAAACACACATTTTTTTGGATTCAATCTCAGCTTGTACTACTCCAAGCGCTCAAAGATTATTTTCAAGATGGCGGGGTGTTCTTCTCTAGTTCCAAATTTACCCAACAAGTCATCAACATAATCTTCTAAGATGATATGGATGAGGTCATGGAATATGACGGTCATCGCTCGTTGATATGTCGCCTCCACATTTTTAAGACCAAAGGGCATGCCATTATAAAAGAAAGTACCCCAAGGTGTTGTAAAAGTGGTTTTGTGTTGGTCCTTGGGGAAAATTCGGATTTGATTGTAACCAGAGAAGCCATCCATGAGGGATAGCATCTCGTGTCTTGCAGTAATGTCTACCAACATGTCGATGTTAGGCAAGGGAAAGTCATCTTTTGGGCAAGCTTTGTTAAGATCCCGGAAATCTGTGCAAATTCTGATGTCTCCGTTAGGTTTAGCCACAAGTACTATATTAGAAATCCAATCAGAATAATCAATGTGCCTGATAAATCCAGCATCCAGTAATTTTTGCAACTCTTTCTTAACTAATAGGGCCACCTACGGGTGCATCTTTCAGAGCTTCTGTTTAATAGGTTTAGCATCTAGATTGACATCCAAATGGTGTACAACAAGATTGGGATCCAAGCCAGGCATATCAGAGTAAGCCCATGCAAAATTGATGACCCCTTCACAAATAATTTGGACAATGGTGAGATGTTCTTCTTCTGATAAAGACTTGGCCACATAGGTGATTTTTGGAGTTTCTTCAGTCCCCAAATTTACCTCCTATGTCTCCTCAATGAGAATCGCAGATTGCTCAGATAGTTGCATCCCCACAAGGGGAAGATGAACGTCCCCATCTTCTAGTGCCATATTTAGGTTTTCACCGTCAGATACATCCTTTGTTTTTACTTTTTCGTAGTCAAAAAGCGCCTCGGTGAGGTTTTCACTTGATGACTTATTATGTTTTTGTTTCTTTTTGCTTTTGTGATTAGGGCATTCATCCTCCCCCAATCCCATTAGATGCACGTAGGTATCCTCTAAGGGAAATGTGCTAACAGGTGCGCTACCTTGTAGGTCATGATCGATAAGATCAGGATGTTTAAGGGATAAAGTTATGGTACAAACAGATAATCATTCAAACATGGCGGGGAGGTCAATGTGATCCAAATCATCGTATGCATGTATGATGGACTCTTCCTTTGGTATGTCTTCGAGGGAACCATTTTCAACACTAACATTGTTAGAAGTGCTAGAGGGTGTCATGGGATCCTTTTGTTTAGTATCATAACCCAAGCCCAAATTTATTGGTCGGATAGTAGTTTCTTCAATGGGCTGACGTTTTCCTTGTTCTTCCGCACCAAGACCTCCACCTTGGTAATGGCACTTTTCAATGAACTTGGAGGCACGTGGATAAACTTCTTGAAAGTATTCAATGAGGGGTCGTGGGGGCTCAAGTTCTTCTCGGTAAACCCATTGACTGATATTTTTGTCCATTTGATCTTGGAGGGATCCCAAGTCATTGAATGTGGTTGAACCCATGTTCTTGGAGTTGAGAGTAAGTGTCTTTTCTTCCACTTGTGGTACTGGCAGAATTGGTTGTCCATATGTGCGGGGTGAAGGTGGCATGGTTACCACATTGAGTGTGGTATGCATTTCGTATTTGCCACATCCCTTGTCTATGATCTGGACCTTGGTGACTGTGGAGGCAGGTGTGGATGATGATGGGGATGAACTGTTTAGTGTATTGGTGGATGGGTCAGGATCCAATGTTGGTGATGCCCCCATTTCGACTCCTGGGTAGTAATGTGAGTGCACAAAAGAGGCTTCCAAGGCATGAAAATATTCAAAAGGTTGGGGATCATCTTGTATGGTAATTTCCATTCCTTGAAATGGGAACTTTAGGCATTGATAATAGGTGGATGGGACGGCTTGCATAGAATGAATCCATGGGCGGCTGAGAAGGATATTGTATGGAAGTTCAAGGTCCAAAACATGACACATAGTGTATTGTACAATGGGACCCACTTGAATAGGGAGGCAAATGATTCGTTCAGAATCCCGCTCTGCATTATCATATGCCTTGATGGTGATGACTTGACTTCTTAAATCAGCCTAGGTGTATCCAACCTGTTGTATGAATTTTAAAGTGCAAAGACATAGGGCCGAACCATTATCTACCAGTACCCTTTTTACTTTTTGACAATTTATGCCGACCTCGAGATGGAGGGGGAGGTTGTGGCTTGAATCAAGATGCAACATGTCCTTCCAGCTAAAGGCTAACTGATAAGTCGAGGAAAGATTACCTACCAATGTTTGGAATTGTGTCAGGTCAATATCATCAGGCACTTGTGTGCTTTGCAAAGCCTTAGTCAAAATTTATTGATGCACGAGAGATGACTTAAGTAGATCTAAGAGGGATATTTGGGCTGCAGTCTTGCCTAGGTGGTCTAGGATGTTATATTGTGAATTGACGGATGGTCATTGGGTAGATGTAGGAGTTGTGGGGACTGTGATGCAGGTTTTTCGAGTGGTAACAACACATTGTGGATCTTCTCCCTTGATGTGTATCATGGATACACGTGGCTCTACTTGTTCGACATATGAAACCACACCTTGATAGTTGTATGGCACATTTTTATAGCTGATGTTATTGGTGATGTTATTTTTCTTGTTATTGTTGCTAGGTCCCGGATTAGACTTGGAAGTGCTAGGACCCCTGATTGTGGTTAGGAAAAGCGTTTTGATATATATGGAGTTGAGCATTGGACGAAGATGCTGTGTTAGCATCTACATGGATTTTTCCTCGATCGATGAGGCCTTGAATGTAGGTTTTTAGGCCTTGACATTTATCTAAGGTATGTCCCTTAATCTTGTGAAATTCACAATATTCATTGTCTTTAAACCAAGCATTCTTGGGTTTAGACGTATCAAAGGGGTTTTGTGATAGGATATGTGATGGGATAATTAGCTTGAAGAAGCTTGTTAAACACCACATTAAGGGGTTCTCCCAACTAAGTGAATTGTCCTTTGTTTCCCCCTTGGTTATTTTGGTTGGATTGTTGTCGTGGTGCCCCTCGAGGGATGGATATGGCATTTTGGACTAACGATTGTTGCTGAGGAGGGTACCTTTGCATGGTGGTGGCCACTTGGACATGTTTGGTGTCAGTGACCCCATCATTGACGACATTTTTATTTATATTCCAATAACGAGGTTTATCCCCAAAGGATTTCTCTCTCTCAAAATCAAAATGTTTGACTTGCCCTTTTGCAACAAGGGCTCACTCCAAGATAGGGCCTTTCTCCACAAGTCCCGCAAAAGGTGGTGATATAATGGAGTTGGAAAATATGGACCATATCTAGATGAGAGTTTTTGATAAATAAGGTGACCATGTCTTTTTCTATTGGTGGGGATTTCATCCTACTAGCCAAGGCACGCCATCTTTGCAAGCAGCTTGCAAAGGTCTCTCCATCACGTTGCTTTTCTTTGAGGAGATCAAGTGTGTCAATATCCTTCTCTAGATTAAAAGAGAAGTGGGAGACAAACTGTTCGGATAATTATGCAAAGGTTTTGATAGATCCTTTTTCAAGGACCATAAACCAGTTAAGGGCAACCCCTTGTAGACTTTTAGGGAAAAGTCGAATAAGATAATTATTGTTGTGCATGAGCTCTTGGCAATGGGCCTAAAATTATTGAAGGTGAGCTCTAAGGTCTTCGGTTCCTTTGTATTTATCGAATTTTGGTATTTCAAAATGTTTGGGAAAAGGAATTAAGGAGATGGAGGGATCAAAAGGATAAGGATATATGTCCTCAAACTTGAATGATTGTTTACCCGCTCCAGCTTGTAGGTCCTTTAATGCTACTTTTACTTCTTCCAATTCCTTATTGACGAAAGTCATGGAAGTCAAAGTGGATTGATTGTATGGGTAGTATTGTGGATATGATGAGGATGGTCCTACCGTTGTCGGATCATAGGCGGGTTGAGTCAGATATGAATGTGTGTGCTGATTATAGGTGGTTTGATAGTTGGATGATTGATTGTGATGGGTGGGAGCCACTTGTTGTTGATAGTGGGAAACAAGAGAGGGATCCTGTTGCTGCATAGCATTTTGGTAATGTGTGGGGGTAGGGCCTTTTTTTTGATGTGATGATGTTTGATGGTAATAGGAAGTGTAAGGTGCCCCCTGTTGGTGAGTTGGTTGTTGTTGAAGGTAGGGCAAATAAGATTGGTTTTGTTGTGCAAAGGTGGGTTGTTGCGTGGCATATGGGTATGGATTCAATGTTTGTTGGTGAGGGTGGTGTTGAGGTTGTGGAGGATTGGTGTAAGGTGGTGGTTGGGTATGTGTTTGGTTTTGTGCATTCTGATGAGGATTTATATTGATATGGGATGGAATAGTGTATGTGCTAGAGGGATGATAGAGGTATTTAGTAAGTGGATTATGATGTGTTTGTGTAGGGATATGCACATATTGTTGTTGTTGTTGATGAGATGGATGAGATAAGATATGTTGTTGTTGATGAGATGGATGAGATGAGATGGATGAGATAAGATATGTTGTTGTTGATGAGATGGATGAGATGAGATGTGTTGTTGTTGATGAGATGGGTGAGATGAGATGGATGAGATGAGATGTGTTGTTGTTGTGAGGTAGGTTGCACTACTTGATGTGATGGTTGTGCGAGAATGGTAGCGTGTTGCGGATGTTGTTGATGTAAGTGTTGAGATGAAGCTATAATAGTAGCAACATGTTGTGGTGGTGTTGATAGCGTGGGGGATTGGTGTGGATTATTTTGAGGTTGTTGAAATGTAGGAGGTAGCACATTGGTAAGTGTAGGTGTGCCCCCAATATTAGAATATGGGGGAGGAAGTGGTGGAGCAGATGGGATGTATGGTGGCATGCCATAGGTATTGGGATCATTAGGATCGAGTAGTGGAGTAGTAGATGTTGTCATTGGAAGACGAGGATATTATTGGACTTGATGGATGAAAACATTTCCAAATTCGGGGTGGTACCAATTTTCAGTGGGTGCACCTTCAAGAACTTAGGAACCTTCAGGAACATTTTGTGAGGTTTGTGGGTCAACCGATGTAGGAAGGGCATATTGCGATGTATCAAAACTAGATGGTGGTCTGACTCCCTTCATGAGTAATGTGGCAAGGATCTTATATCCATGTTCGTTTAGGAGACGATCTATCATTTGGACGTTGGCAAGATTACTGAGATATTCGTCAACGGTGACTTTGGGTTGATTGACCATGTTTTTCGTCACTAGGTGGTGTGATATTCTGGATGTCGGTGTTTGATTGAGATGAGACGTCGTTATGGGGATTGTGCAAAATGTTATTAGGATCTTGAGGGACATTTGGTTGCGAACCTTGGGTTTGTTGGTCTGCCATTTTCTTTTTCACTTGTGAACGGGTCTAAATGGGCATGAACGTGCAAAACAACTAAGTGATTTCAAGATGTGACTTCTAGAGGATGATCTAGATGATGATATGGATTGACTGATTCAAATTGATGGTGTAACAATTGGATAATTTGGATGAGGATTGGATTTGATTAGATCAAATGATGATGTATCGATTCAATGATTAGATTTGATGATTTGGATTGTTTGGATCAATTGGATAGGTTGATGATGTCTCAATTAGATGATTTGGATTGGATTGATGTTGGATTTGGGATAGATTGGGCTGGACCAATTGATGATGTATCAATTGGTTTGATTTGGATAAGGATTGGATGATGGAAGGGATCCTAAAACCTGATTTGGAAACCACCCTAGGTGACTTGTAACGTTGGTTGATTGGATTAAATCAATGATTATGGTGCCTACTCCACCTTGAGATGGAAGGGGATTGATTTGGGCCAATGATGTTTACTTACAAAACAAATCCACCTCAAGATAGAAGTGGATTGATTAGGTTGAAGACAAGGATTGATTGTGTAGGATAATGATCAGTGTAACGCCTTGGTCAATTCAAGAGACAACTCCTAAAATAAGGTCTTAAGGGATTTTGTGTTGAGAGATGATGATGGATGAAAGTGGAAGATGTGTTGATAGAAATTTTTAGATCACATGATAAGATGGGTATCCCAAATGGTAGAATGATCAATGTGGATGTGGTAAATGGGCGTTTTAGAAAGGTTGAATTGAGGTTTGGAATGGTCAAATGGATGTTTGGATTGGTTAGATGAGTGTTTAGGATAATCAAATGGTCAAATGGAGACTTTGGGGGTTCAAACGGGGGTTTAGAATGGTCAAATGGATGAAATTGTCTGTTCAAGGGGGCATATCCACACTTCTGCAGTAAAAACTGGTAGAAACATCGGAACAAGGGGGCGTATCTGCACTTCTGTAGTAAAAATTGGCAGAAACATCAGAATAGGGGGCGTATCCACACTTCTGCAGTAAAAACTGGCAGAAATGTTGAAACAGGGGGGCGTATCCACACTTCTACAGTAAAAACTGGCAGAAAGGTTGGATCATGATGGTGTATCTGCACTTCTGCAGAAAAATAGTGACTTGGTTTGAAAATGAGGGATTATGGCAAAGATTTGGAATGACTCAATGAAGGTTTGACTTATCAAAATTTACTGGTTTTTCACAGAAAGACACTTTGAACAAGCACAGTCCTATGATTAGTATTAAGGGGTATGGCCGACAAAGGTCTTACTCTAAGATGAACAAGGTTTCTAGGGAGTCCTCAATATACGCTCGATACGTGAGGCACAGTCGTGAACACCAGTCCGTCACAAGCATGAGTCGGGAACCCCAGCGAGATACTAAAAGGCTCAGACCAACTCTTCACGTCTATCTAGGTATCACCCTAGCTTCGACGCTCCACCCATTACGACGCAACTGGATTGGGGTACAACTTTGGCTCTCCCCCTTTTATATACCTCGCCAGTACACGTGGTTGGGATTGTCCCTTGGGGTGATGAAATCCCCAAGCAGGTCCCGCTAAGAAGAAGACACTAATCGTTTCCAACTACCCCCTTCGGATCCACACAAAGTGCAAAGGGAGAGGGTGAAAACGAATTAATGCCCCCTTAGGGTAACACAAATAAAACAAACACAACAAGCAGCAAATATTACTTTCCCCTACTTATTCTAAGTAAATATATAAAGCAGTAAGGAAAGATTTCCAAAAAAAAAAGAATAAAACAAAGGTCGTGCAAGCAAATTTTAGTTGTTTTATTTTTTGCCCCTTGTGATTTGTAGCAAAATACTCAAGATATCAACAAGAAATCTGACTTCACCCACCAAAAAACAGGGTTAGAGGATTAGAGCACAAAACAACAAAAGAAAGAGACAAAAACGAAGCTAAAATACAACTTTTTTACCTTCCCGAACATGCTGTTAAGGGCAAATCCAACCCTCTGCAGTGAGAAATGTTGAACCGCGTGGGAAAATCCGCCCCTCTACAGAAAAAAATTAGCAAAAACGTGGGAATGCGAGGGCATATCCGCACTTCTACAGAAAAAAAGGTTAGGCAAAAACATCAGAACGTGGGGGCGTATCCGTACTTCTGCAGCAAACAATTAACCAAAAACCTCAAAACACGAGGGTGTATCTGCACTTCTGCAAAAACAGTCAGTCAAAAACGTCGAAATGCGAGGGCGTATCCACACTCCTGCAGTAAAAACTGGCAGAAACGTCAGATTGTGAGGGCCTATCCGCACTTCTGCAGTGAAAAACTAGCAGAAATGTCGGATCGTGAGGGCATATCCACCCCTCCACAGCGCTCGGGAGGGAAAATCCACCCCTCTATGACCTAAACCTGCAAACAACCTAAACAACAGAAAACGTAAAAGAAAGAGACCCTTTTGTGGGTCCCACTGGGCATGCCAGAAATGTGATCCTTTTAAAATGCTACTCCTAATGTGAGATGCTAGATAAAAACTAAATGCAATGAGAAGAAATAACAAGATAAAAGGGCACCTCAATGATTAGCCTAAGAAAATGGATAACATGAAAGCAAGATAAAACAAATGAATGTTTGTTATACCTTCATGATGCTCTTTCCTTGGCTGGCCCTTGATCTTTGGATGTCTTGTGTGCTCCTTGGACGGCAATGGAGTGAAGTGGATGCAAGATGCAAGATGGATGAGAATGCTAAGTGTTATGATGGATGAGAGCTTAAATGATAAATGATAAATTTGCAAGAGTTTGGTTGCAAAAGACTTGATTCCTTAAAATGAGGGAAATGAGAGGGTATTTATAGGATAATTGGAATTATCTAGAGAATTCAACGGTTGAGATTGATCCCACAAGATCAAGATAAAGGGCTATGGTGAGTTGAGGACTCACAAGCCCTCACATCTTGACATGTGGAATGTGAGATGTCCTAGGGTGGAATGATGTGGAAATGAGGTGGAAGAGAAGTACATGAGGTGGATGAAGGACAAGTACCTTGGGGGATGAGAAGATTCCTTGGAGGAATAAAAGTGAATTAAAAATGCACAATGATTGGAAGAATCTGGTGGATAAGAGAAGGTCTCCAAAAAGTTGGAGATTTGTCACATGTGGGTGATGTGACAAGTCCAAGGTTCTAGAAGCCCTTGGCACATGTAAAGTGACAAGTCAAGGCTTCTAAAATCTTGCATGGGGATGGGGAAGACCTTGGAAAGACAAAAGTGAATTAAAAATTTACATAGGGAAGAGAGGAGCCTTGGGCAAATAAATGTGAATTAAAAATTCACATGGGGAAGAAAGTCCAGGCTAAAAAGGGTAAGTGGGAAGGTTGATCAGAAAAGGTAAGTCAAATGTGGCTAATGATTCTGATTAAGGTTGTGCAAACACGAGATTGGGATAATTAATAAGAGATTAGAGACAAGTGGGAGATTATGGCAGATGTGATACTTAATCTTGATTAAGTGGTGCACATCCTAATCACAAATTAATTAATTTAATTTGGATTAAAAGAGGGTTATGGAGAATGTGACAAAGAGAAAGAAAAGGAGGAATTCAAAATTGGTTTTTAATCCAAATAGGTTAAATGACTAAATTAAATAATTTGTCATATTTTTTTAATTTAGAGAAGACAAAGGTGTAAGGTAAAGTATTTAATTTATTTAACTATATACTTTAGGAACCTTAGGCAAAAAATGAAATAATGATTAAATAAATTATTTAATCACTATTAATGAAATAGATGAATATAATAGACGATTTTGATCATATGGAAGTGATCAAATTTGGATGTCTACACAGTGTTTTGTAACAGTTTGCATATTAGAAAGTGTTGTCTTTTAACAGTTTCTGGGTTGCATGGTTTATAACACCCTGTGTTTTCCAACCTGAAAATTCGGATAACAGTTTGAGTGTCTTGAAAAGCTTTTCTTATTTACACTATATGAATGTAAAAATGGCACCTCCAAAAATTACAACTGTTAGTTATGGTATAAATTTCAATTCAGTATCTTCGCATGATTGACAATAATAATTGGACAAAATAATTGCATGTTGTAAAACAAAGTGGGTTACTTGTATAGCATTTTACAAAAGTGTGGGTTGTGCGTTTCAATTTATTCTTTTCATTGAAAAAAATTTATGCTTGATTACTACAAAATTGCACAATAAATTTTTGAACTTTAACTGTCCATAACACTTGCAACAATTTTACAGTTTACAGGAAACCAAGGATGCATGTTGTAAAACATAAATTAGTTCCTACAGTGAAGAATGTCATTGACGTGGACATCACACCTAGAAGGTTGTGTAGTAGCCCATCTTCTTCAGGGCGGTCTCATTCACAAAATGCGTAGGTAAGATCTGGTGATTACAAGATGCAATCCAATGTATAATGTTAATCTCTCATAAGTGGTTATGAGGTTGATTGGAAAGTGGGAATGTTTTATTCAGGAGGTAGCAACCGCGGTATAGAGGAAGTCCCCTCAGTTTATGAAAATGGTCAACCGTAAGGCATCGACGTGTTCGGTAATTGATTGTGAACTTGCAATTGTCCTTCCCTTCCTATGCGTGAATCGGAATTCTTTTTAATTTCAGTTCAAAAATATCATGTCTCTTACAAATATTCTAATTTTGGCATATATCGTTCCTTTGATTTAGGAAAATAATCAGGGAGATGATCTCGTTCTTGCCATAGTCCATGACCGAAAGGAAAAGCATGCAAAGGGAGACCCTAAGGATGGAGATGGATCCAATGAAGTACGGGGTGATGTGGTGGGCGGGAAGGTAGATATAATATTTGAATTATTGCATCGTTTGGTTGTGTATATATGTTGTGCATTCAATTTGATTGAATATCAAATATATTAAGCGATTTTATTTTCCAAACTTTATCTGTAGGTTGTTGCTGAATACGAAAGAGAAACGGTGAATGGCAGATATATATATTATTGTATTGTAGAAGAATGTACCAGAAAGTATTATGATTGGAGAGTGTTCAACATGCATAGGTTTCAACATCACCACCTTCCTATTCTTGATGCACCAAAGCGTGGCCGAGCTGTGTTGGGGGCGGGGAACCAAAACAACCCGCTCCTCCCCTTGATAAATTGAAAGAGAACCTTCTAAAGAAGGTGGAAAATATAGAGTACCAAATGAATATACGACAGCATCTGCAGTAGAAGCGTGTTGTGAGACGTGTCTGTGAAAAGTTTGGGAAAAAAAATTCCTTCAACTTCCCCAAGAAGGAAAGGACGAGGTGAAGAAGAAAATGGCGTTATACAACACTGACGAGATGAAGGAGCAGAGAAGGAAAAGAATATTACGATTGCAGGAGAGAAAGAAACAAGAAGGAATGGTAATGTTGAACTGAACTGTTAAATGTGAATTTTCCTTGCTTAATCTTTTTTGTTCGGATGCATAGAAGGTTCACTTAACATTAACTTACATGACATGCCAGGGTGATGGTCGAGAAGCAATTTCTTCCCCCCAATAGAGTAGTGCTCATGCGCTAGAGGAAGTTGTGGCCAGGAAGGGTGAAGACGGTGTTGTTCCTCCCACCCCTACGTATAAGATTCAGAATAAGCATCCTACACACTTGAAAGTTTCAAGGCACCATCTAAAGAAGAAATGAAAACAAATGGTGATCTCCAAATCTTCTGTTTACTGTAAATTTTGTTCTGCTTATTTGAATGAATTGGTTGCATGCATCTGAGTTTGGTGCAACATTTCAATTCCTCCTATTACACAACAATGATGAACAGCGAACTGCTGCCCTTAAGCAGGTTTTTGTGATTTTTGATGGTGAACAATTTCCCATGGAAGCACAAGATGATGTTGTTCCTCTCGACCCACCGTCTAACAATGTTGAGAAGAAGAAGAAGAAGAAGAAGAAGAATGAGCATATGACGTCAAACGTGTCAAGGTGCCTTGACATGGAGGAAGTAGAAGAAATGGTGAATTGCAATTCTTTTATTTAATGTTTGTTTTGATTATTTCAATGAATTGGTTGCATGCACCTGAATTTGAAATGACCTTTTAATTCTTGCTATTACAGGGCAAGGATAAAAAATGAAGTTCTAGCCTTGACCTAATTGGCGATGTCATTGTGATTGAAATGAGAGAGGCTAATATAGATGGACATGCGAATGGGGAGAGCACTGGCCACAAAGTGGGATAGGGTAACATAGATGGACATGCGGATGGGGAGAGCACTGGCCACGAAGTGGGACAGGGTAACACATATGGTCATGAGGACGAGGAGAACACTGGGTTGAATGTGGAACTGGGTGATAGAGATGGACATGGGGACGGGGAACACACTGGCTTGCAAGTGGGAGAGGGTAATAAGGATGGACCCAGGGAGGAGGAGAGCACTGACCTACAAGGGGGAGATGGCAATAAAGATGGAAATGGGGACGGGGAGAGGTGCGGCATTCCATCTATATTGGTATGAAACCCAACACACTTCCATGCTTTGTTCTTATTTCTTTAGGAATCTTTTAATGTGCCTTCAATTATGCTTCACGTCGATGACGTTTCCATTGCAGGAAAATCCGGTGGATGAACAAATGATAGAGTTCAACGGCATAAATTTTAAGGTTCATGATCACGTCGACCTTTGAAGGCGGCATAAACGGTTTGCGAAAGGCATTCTACATGTTGTCGCCAGAAACGCTCACACCCACTGCTTGAGGCACCTAGAAAATTGTGCGAGAGTCAGCATTGTTGAGGCCATTAATGGTTGATGCTATGTGCCTTTTCCCATGCCTGGCGTAGAGACCATCGCAGAGCGCGTGGGCGGCTTTTTCATATGGCAGCTTGCCAAGATGAAGCATTTTATTCCAAAGGTACACATAAATGATATGTTGTTGTATATATATCATACTGCGTATATTGTTTCCATGCATACGTTAATTCTCATTATTTGTTTGCTATAGGGTGAAGCTATTAAACTTGACACAAACAAAGCATGAAGTAGGAAGAAATATGTTGTTTCATGTTCATCATCTGCGAGGGTTCGTGGATCTGGAATCACCCCCCCCCCCCCCACCGAAATACACAAGGACCCTAAGAAACATGTCGTATTTTACACAGGCCTAAACTCGATTGCAAGGAATAGGCAACATAGGAATTGATGAGACAGGCTCCAAATACTGATTCTTCTATGTGGGTTTCAATATTTCAATATTGAACAATTATGGTGTAGAGATACACCATTTGCATATGTTTCAACACTATGGTGTTATATATTTGATACAAGACTTTTCATGGGCTTCTTTAATTATTTTATTATTATACAATTATGCTGAACATATAGGCATATATACTTATTTCATGTCATTGGAACACATAATTGTTATCCATTTCATATCAGACTTTAAGAAAAATAGTCTTGTTCACTATCTGTTAATATGTTTGGAACAAAAATTTTACATGACTCTTGTGTTGTCCCCTCTGGCATGTGTTGTCATTAATGTCAAAGCAATAAGACAATAAGATGTTCTTGATTGGTAAACAAGTCAGTATTGGTTTGGTAATTCAGTTGATGGTCTCTTCATTTCAGTTCTTTGACAATCACTTGACTTGGCATACAAGTGTTTTTCAACTCTAGTATACTCCATATTGTTTCATGTTCACTCATCTTGCATATTGTGATAAGGATCTAAAATTGTGACTATATGTAAATAGAATTATATGAGTTGAAACAGTTATGAAGACAATTTTGGTCCTCATGTTCATTTATTTATCATATGTCATTCACTTCTAAAGTTGTAGTAAGATTATGTTATCTTGTAAATATTTCGAGTTTTCGGTTTGTATAATGTTCAGTCTCTGCGATCTGGTTATGGTCTTTATTTTCATACATGTTAAAAATCATCAAACATGCTTCATAACTAAATTTCTCTAGAGCTTGCAATTTACATTTGGTTATTAATGCTAAAGTGGTTGGTATGGGAACAATTGATGCCACCATTTATCAATAAATTTGAGATTTTTTTTTTAAAACAATCCATGAGGTATGCGATTTGAAACCCATCAAGTGTCGGTAATCTAGTTTTGGATTGTGATAATCCATACAAGTGGATAGAATGATATACTAATATTTGAAATGCACCATTTGTAATGCATATTATATATATAACTACCTAAAAAATATTGTTGGGTCTCAATCTTGGAAACATAGAAATAAGGACTATCCATGACTCACTCAGAAGATCAAATCAACTTCTGAATTAACAGGTGAAATGCCTCAAGAAAAGAATAATGAAAATCAAACTAATGTCAACAATTGCAAAGGTGATTACAATATGCCCATCAAAATATCTCAATCAAGTAATGCACTCTTGATTCTCATTATGTACCTTCAACCATATGGTAATGACAACAATGTGATTGGTAAAGTATTCATTTTAATGGTCTACCCTTACCCAAATGCCAATGACAAAGCAAAGCATATATTGGTGGGTTAGAAAACCCTATTCATCCTTCTAGAAAACCTTTAAAGTAAGGTTTTAAGTCTCAATATTCTAAAACACCACTCTGTATGAGTAGTTTATCCTCTACAAACTTCCCTATTCATCCTTCTAGAAAACCTTTAAAGTAGGGTTTTAAGTCTCAATATTCTAAAATGCCACTCCCTATGAGTTGTTTATCCTCTACAAACATAGTTTTTCAAACCTCTTCTCCATTTAAGGAGGGTAATTTACTGCTAAAAAAATATTTATCTTGGAGTATTTTCTCCATACAACTTGAATTGGTTCCACTATAATAGTTACTATACATAACTGTTGGAGGATGGAAAACACACTGTGTTTTCCCATACTTTGCAAATCTTGTTCAAAGACGACAGTTAGTGTTATGCACACAGTAAGAGGACAATGTATTGAATTTGAGCTTCGTAATTTTTAACAACCCTTACTTTCAAAAAAACACTCTTGTTCAATCTCTGCCCAACACATTAATCACATAACAGTTGCATCATGGAAAACATAGTGGGTTGTGGCTCACTTATTATTTTATGTAGGCTGTGAGAAATGAATGTTTTGAATTTTGTGTTGTACTCTTTTAACAACACCTACTTTGAGAAAAACACTCCTTTCCAATATCTGCCCATATGTTTCCAACACAAAATTTACATAACAGTAGCATCATGGAAAACACAGTGGGTTGTGGCTCACTTTTTTTCTTTTCTTTTCCGGAATGTAACAAAATAATGTTTTCGACTTCCCTTTCTTGTCGCATGAGACCCCTTTCTTTAAGAAAAATAGTCTTGTTCACTACCTGTTCATATGTTTCCAACAAAAAAATTACTTAACTGTTGCAGTATGGAAAACACAATGGGTTGTCCCTGACTTTACAAAAACAGTAAGAAGACAACAACTAGTGTTATGCACACAATAAGAGGACAATGCATTGAATCTGAGCTTCATAATTTTTAACAACCCTTATTTTCAACAAAACACTCTTGTTTGATCTCTGTCCAACACATTATTCACATAACAGTCGCATCATGGAAAACACAGTGGGTTGTGCCTCACTTTTTATTTTTTTTGGACTGTAACAAAATAGTATTTTCAACTTCAGTTTCTTGTTTTATGACACCCCTTACTTTAGCAAAAACAGGTAGAAGACAATAGCTAGTGTTATGCACACAGTAAGAGGACAATGCATAAAAATATGAGCTTCATAATTTTGAAAAACCCTTACTTTCAGCAAAACACTCTTGTTCGATCTCTGCCCAACACATTATTCACATAATAGTAGCATCATGGAAAACACAGTGGGTTGTGCCTCACTTTTTTCTTTTTTTCCGGACTGTAACAAAATAGTATTTTCAACTTCAGTTTCTTGTTTTATGACACCCCTTACTTTAGCAAAAACAGTTAGAAGATAACAGCTAATGTTATGCACAAAGTAAGAGGACAATGCATTAAATCTGAGCTTCATAATTTTTAACAACCCTTACTTTCAGCAAAACACTGTTGCTCGATCTCTGCCCAACACATTATTCACATAATAGTAGCATCATGGAAAGCACAGTGGGTTGTGCCGCACTTATTTTCTTTTCTCGACTGTAACAAAATAGTCTTTTCAACTTCAGTTTCTTGTTTTATGACATCCCTTACTTTAAGAAAAATACTAAGAAGACAACAGCTAGTGTTATGCACATAGTAAAAAGACAAGAAAAGTTGCAGATTTTGATATTCCATTTCAATATCCTTATACATTTCGATGAGAAGATGCACAAGAAAAGTTGCAGAATGGAAAACACTGACTATAAAAAAATAGTGTATTCAAGTTCACCGTCAAATTTTATAATAACAATACACATCATACAATGAAATGTAAAAATATTTCGCGTCAATATTACAAAATCTGAATAAAATTACAATGTACATTTAATACTGGTCACACTGAAGACTATGTCAACCATTTACAAACAAGTATAATCTTTGTGTTCTTAGCATCTGGAAGCATACAATGTTGCCACCCCGTAATTCTCATGTAGCATCCTGAAGGAGGGCCTCACACGGTGGATCTCAAACCTGACAATGTGGTTGAATTTGAACACGACCAACAACCATTCCTCCACATGACCTTTTTGATTACTAATTACAGATCCCCCCTTGAGGAATCTTATAAACCTCATGCTCAGCTGATCCGTAAGATTGTGCCTCTGTATGATAACTATTGGTCTAATGCACACCTTCCATATGCATTCAGATAGGAAAAGGTCTCAAATTTCTCGATAAACAGACATTGGCCAATCACATAAATTGACAATCTCTATTTGTAGGTTGTAATATTGAACATCCATGCCCATATGCCCCCAAACTCCAAAGACGCTATTGAAGAAGTGAGCATAATTATCATATTACAAATCTATGCGGTTTGGACCTTTCCTATTAATTCTCCTTAACATCTTTTCCCACAACTTGTACGGGAGGCTGAGTTCCTCAATTCGAGCAAGAATATTGCATGGAAGATACGGGTGGTAGTTCGTCAACCAACTATCCACCCATGCTCGAGAACTGTGAGACATCTTCTATAGGACTAGAGCAATAGATTGTAAAATTCCTAAAATGAAAGACAAAACAACTTTTTTAGACGGCAGACCTGCATTCTCTAATTAGAAGGACATTGTCAATGCAATGGAAATAGTGAAAAAATAAGCGAGCAAATTGGACTTATTTAGATAATGTATGCACTAAAGAGACTGTACCTATTGTTTGAACTGAATGAGGCGACACGTGAAGTATCTCCAAAGGGAATATGGAAATGCACGATTCGAACAGTGGGAAGAACAATGCCTGAAAGGAAAGAGAACAAAAATTTCAGCACATACAACAACATTCTCTAATTAGAAACACACGAAATAGTTGGTAAAAAATATTGAAAGTGAAAGAAAACTTTTCATAACTAAGTAACTGTGTATGGACGGTGTCTTTTCCAACATGGAAAATAATTTGGAAATTTTATTTCTTGCAATCACATGAGTTGAAGTAATGAATTGTACAAAATATATTTCTATTACGAACACAAGATGCAAATAATCAAAATTGGAGGATGGAAAACACAGTGGGTTATGCCTGACATTTTTATTTTCTGTAGACTATAACAAAACAAGGTCTTGAAGTTCACCTTCTTATCAGTCTTAATTAGTCATGCTTGAAGAATTTTATAGGCTTAATTATTCTGTTTGTAAAATAGGCCTATTTTGGGGTCCACAACAACAAAGAAGAGCTTGTTTGAAGTGTTTGTTCCATAAGGTATTTTTTGTTCCAGAAACCCATTTGTGCCAATTTTTTACATACCAGAAATTGAGATGCTATTTTTTTGAAAAGAATGTTTGAAAACATAACTCTACCGTTGGAAATGCACTCAATTAGCCGAAATCTAGAAAGGAGCAAGTCTTAAATCATCATCTACTTTTACAAATACAAAGGCTCAAGGCAACGCTGATCTACTAAACCCTTACTTTATGCACAAAAAAAGCTCTATCAAATGAGGCTTTAATATAATACTGTATTCCAAACCTTCCCATGTTCTACCACCGTATGAAACATGTTTAGAAATGTCTACCCATGCTTTAGGAACAAACTTTCAGCCCCTTTGAATGCACTTTCCTCACTTACCAACTTGATCCTTTTTCATTGGAAATCTTCTGTATTTTATAAAGATCAGCAACCAAACATTGAATGGTTCACTTCCCCTACATGATTCAACAAATACACAAGTCTTGAATTATATAACGTCATACCAAAAAATGGACTTATGTAAGCAAAGTTATTAAATTCGAACCATACCTTCCATTGGGTTTACACCTGTAAAAGACAGTTGCCAACGGGGACTCCTTTCTCGAGCTTGGAATGTTGAAGTGAACAAAAAAATCCATAAATGAAATCATAAAGTTTATGGCATGGTACAAGCACATAATGGAAAAAGGAATTTGCAATACCATTTCCTATTACAATAAAGAAATTGAAATGGGTTTTCTCATACTCACCCGTATTAGATGTTGTATCCTCTACCACATCCATAGCAATTGCACATGAAGTCTGACATTGCATATTGACATTCAAATTCAAACTATTTTTCACGGACAATAGAAAGGAGTCATCCAAAGGGGTTTGGTGATCTGACTGTTGTGTGGAATGCTTCGTACGCCGATTTGGACGTCAATGAAGCCTGGTTGTACTAAACCATGGATGCATGTGAACGGTGCTACTTGCAGCTTGATTAGGATCCATAATGAATTCAAACAGAAATACATTTGATTGCCATAGGTCCTCTACAAACCTGTCCACACATTTTACATATGATTGCACCTATTGTAGATATTGTGGCGGTGTACGCAACACTTTCTTCAAGAGCTCATTAGTGTCATTCCAAAGAGACATTGTCACCACATATTCATCATATACATGAGTCATAGAAGGAGCTTGCACAGGGGTCAGAACATTAGGGTTTTTTTCTTCTATGGCCCCCTCTGACAATGTCTCATTGAAATCTATGTTTGAATCAATTGGTTGACCTCCCTCGTCTAAATGAGGACCCAGAAGAAATTTGTATTAGGCTATAGAAAATGAAAAACACAATTGACTCCAATAAAGTAACACAATTCAAATTGAAATTCACTTACCATGGACCAACCCTTCAACAACAAATGATCTTTTAATCAAGTGAGCAACCTTGACAACATGTTTGCAAGTGTTCCCCTCCAAACTCCAAGGGAAGTCACAAACAAAAAGGTGCTCCCCAAATTTCTGAAAAAGGTAGTGCATTGACCTAATTTGAATTTTCACCCAGTACCGTCCAAGATCTATTTCATCGGGAATACAATCATCGTCTGAAATTGCCTTGGCCCGCTCCACACTAGATCGCATATTTAAATATTTTTTGTTCGTCATAAAACCATAATGCTGCAAATTTTCTTTTTGCCTATAGAATGGTTCCATTTTATACACAAGTGTGTAATACAAATAGTCCATTCTCCTATTGCATTTTTTTAAACGATCGCACATGTACCGATTTTTTAGTACGTAATGGTAAGACTCAATGGCTGCATTCGTATCCTGGTTGGCATGTGGGAATAGTCTACAATTTTTTGCCCACATGGCTGTGAACAAAAACATCCAATAGTCAAGTAAGCCACAACGTATTAGACGTGACATCAAATAATTTGAATGGTACGAATCATGAGAGGTGACAAAAATTTTCAACTGACCAATTTGACCTTCTCCTTCGCACCAAGTCTTCTTGAAGTACTCTAAGAATCGAGCCTGTTCATTGAACTCCTCAAAGAAAGAGTTCAATAGCTGAGTGATGCAATCTTTGGTGTTAACGATTTCCATCATGATCGTGCCAAGACTACGGAAGATGTCCATTGCCCTTTCCTTGGTTGCATACTTGTATACATTCTTTAGCCAAGCCCTTTTGACATGCCAAAGGCATAGAAGCACACGACATTGAAAGACAACCCTAATAGACAATAAAAATGATATTGTTTACCGCTCGACTGCATGAGAAAGTGGCATTGAAAATGAATAGAAAATGAGAAAGGTACACAAATGAAGAAAGGGATGCACATACTGTATGGCTTG
>CM021110.1:88593866-88681418 GCA_007115665.2 Sequoiadendron giganteum | reverse complement strand
TCTGCATAACAGAAAGAGTTGTCTTTTAACAGTTTGTGGGTTGCATGGTTTATAACACCCTCTGTTTTCCAACCTGAAAATTTGGATAACAGTTTGAGTGTCTTAAAAAAAATTTCTTATTTACACTATATGAATGTAAAAATGGCACCTCCAAAAATTACAACTATTATTTATGGTATAAATTGCAATTCATTATCTTTCTCATGATTGACAATAATAATTGGACAAAATAATTGCATGTTGTAAACCAGAGTGGGTTACTTGTATAGCGTTTTACAAAAGTGTGGGTTGTGCGTTTCAATTTCTTCTTTTCATTGAAAAAAATATATGCTTGATTACTGCAAAATTGTGCAATAAATTTTTGAACTTTAACTGTCCATAACACTTGCAACAATTTTACAGTTTACAGGAAACCAAGGATGTGTGTTGTAAAATGGAAATTGGTTCCTGCAGTGAAGAATGTCATTGACGTGGACAGCACACCTGAAAGGTTGTGTAGTAGGGCATCTTCTTCGAGGCGGTCCCATTCATGAAACATGCAAGTAAGATCTGGTGATTACAAGATGCAATCCAATGTATAATTTTAATCTCTCATAAGTGGTTATGAGGTTGATTGGAAAGTGGGAATGTTTTATTTAGGAGGCAACAACCGTGGTACGGAGGAAGTCCCCTCGGTTTACGAAAATGGTCAACCGTAAAGCAGCGACGTGTTCGGTAATTTATTGTGAACTTGCAATTGCCCTTCCCTTCCTATGCATGAATCAGAATGCTTTTTAATTTCAGTTCAAAAATATCATGTCTCTTACAAATATTCTTATTTTGGCATATATCGTTCCTTTGATTCAGGAAAATAATCAAGGAGATGATCTCGCTCTTGCCATAGTCCATGACCGGAAGGAAAAGCGTGCAGAGGAGAGACCCTAAGGATGGAGAGGGATCCAATGAAGCACGGGGTGATGTGGTGGGTGGGAAGGTAGATATAATAACCAAATTATTGCATCATTTGGTTGTGTATATATGTTGTGCATTCAATTTGATTGAATATCAAATATATTAAGCGATTTTATTTTCCAAACTTGTTGTGCAGGTTGTTGCTGAATACAGAAGAGAAACGGTGAATGGCAGATATATATATTATTGTATTGTAGAAGAATGTACCAGAAAGTATTATGATTGGAGAGTGTTCAACATGCATAGGTTTCAGCATCACCACCTTCATATTCTTGACACACCAAAGCGTGGCCGAGCTATGTTAGGGGGGGAACCAAAACAACCCACTCCTCCCCCTGATAAATTGAAAGAGTACCTTCTAAAGAAGGTGGAAAATACAGAGTACCAAATGAATATACGGTAGCATCTGCAGCAGAAGTGTGTTGTTAGACGTGTCTGTCAAAATTTTGGGAAACAAAACTTCCTTCAACTTCCCGAAGAAGGAAAGGACGAGGTGAAGAAGCAAATGGCGTTATACAAAACTGATGAGATGAAGGAGAAGAGAAGGAAAAGAATATTACAATTGTAGGAGAGAAAGAGATAGGAAGGAATGGTAATGTCGAACTGAACTGTTAAATGTGAATTTTCCTTGCTTAATCTTTTTTGTTCAGATGCATAGAAGGTTCACTTAACGTTAACTTACATGACATGCCAAGGTGATGGTCGAGAAGCGATTTCTTCCCGCCAGCAAAGTAGGGCTCATTCGCTAGAGGAAGCTTTGGCCACGAAAGGTGAAGACGGTGTTGTTCCTCTCACCCTTGCCTATAAGATTCAGAATAAGCATCCTACACAGTTGAAAGTTTCAAGGCACCATCTGAAGAAGAAATGAAAACAAACGGTGATCTCAAAATCTTCTGTTTACTATAAAGTTTGTTTTGCTTATTTGAATGAATTGGTTACATGCATCTGAGTTTGGTGCAACGTTTCAATTCCTCCTATTACACAACAATGATGAACAACGAACTTCTGCCCTCAAGCAGGTTTTTGTGATTTTCGATGGTGAACAATTGCCCATGGAAGCACCAGATGATGTTCCTCCTGACCTGTCATCTAACAATGTTGAGAAGAAGAAGAAGAAGAATGAGAATATGCCATCAAACGTGTCAAGGTGCCTTGACATGGAGGAAGTAGAAGAAACAGTGAATTGCAATTCTTTTATTTAATGTTTGTTTTGATTATTTCAATGAATTGGTTGCATGCACTTGAATTTGAAATGACCTTTTAATTCCTACTATTACAGGACAAGGATAAACAATGAAGTGCTGGCCTTGACCTAATTGGCAATGTCGTTGCGATTGAAATGAGAGAGGCTAATACAGATGGACATGAGGATTGGGAGAGTATTGGCCATGAAGTGGGACAGGGTAACACATATGGTCATGAGGACGGGGAGAACATTGGGCTGACTGTGGAACTGGGTATCAGAGATGGACATGGGGATGGGGAGAGCACTGGCTTGCAAGTGGGAGAGGGTAATAAGGATGGACCCAGGAGGAGGAGAGTGCTGGCCTGCAAGGGGGAGATGGCAATAAAGATGGAAATGGGGACGGGGAGAGGTGCGGCATGCCATCTATATCGGTATGAAACCCAACACACTTCCATGCTCTGTTCTTATTTCTTTAGGAATCTTTTAATGTGCCTTCAATTATGCTTCACGTCAATGATGTTTCCATTGTAAGAAAATCCGGTAGATGAACAGATGATAGAGTTCAACAACATAAATTTTAAGGTCGGTGATCACGTCGACCCTTGGTTGCGGCATAAACGGGTTGTGAAAGGCATTCTACACGTTGTTGCCAGAAACGCTCACACCCACTGCTTGAGGCACCCAAAAAATTATGCAAGAGTCAGCATTGTTGAGGCCATTGATGGTCGATGCTACGTGCCTTTTCCCATGCCTGGCACAAAGACCATCGTAGAGTGCGTGGGCGGCTTTGTCATATGGCAGCTTGCCAAGATGAAGCATTTTATTCCAAAGGTACACATAAATGATATGTTGTTGCTATATATATCATACTGCGTATATTGTTTCCATGCATACGGTAATTCTCATTAATTGTTTGCTATAGGGTGAAGCTATTAAACCTGACACAAACAAAGCACAAAGTATGAAGAAATCTATTATTTCATGTTTATCATCTGCGAGGGTTCGTGGATCTGGAATCACCCCCCCGAAATACACAAGGACCCTAAGAAACATGTCATATTTTACGCAAGCCTGAACTCGATTGCAAGGAATAGGCAACATAGGAATTGATGAGATAGGCTCCAAATGCTAATTCCGCTCTGTGGGTTTCAATATTTCAATATTGAACAATTGTGGTGTAGGGATACACCATTTGCATATATTTCAACACTATGGTGTTATACATTTGATACGAGACTTTTCATGGGCTTCTTTAATTATTTTTATTATTGTACAATTATGCTGAACATATAGGCATATATACTTATTTCATGTCATTGGAACAAATAATTGTTATCCATTTCATATCAGACTTTAAGAAAAACAGTCTTGTTCACTATCTGTTAATATGTTTGGAACACAAATTTTACATGACTCTTGTGTTGTCCCCTCTGGCATGTGTTGTCATTAATGTCAAAGCAATAAGACAATAAGATGTTCTTGATTGGTAAACAAGTCAGTATTGGTTTGGTAATTCAGTTGATGGTCTCTTCATTTCAGTTCTTTGACAATCACTTGACTTGGCATACAAGTGTTTTTCAACTCTAGTATACTCCATATTGTTTCATGTTCACTCATCTTGCATATTGTGATAAGGATCTAAAATTGTGACTATATGTAAATAGAATTATATGAGTTGAAACAGTTATGAAGACAATTTTGGTCCTCATGTTCATTTATTTATCATATGTCATTCACTTCTAAAGTTGTAGTAAGATTATGTTATCTTGTAAATATTTCGAGTTTTCGGTTTGTATAATGTTCAGTCTCTGCGATCTGGTTATGGTCTTTATTTTCATACATGTTAAAAATCATCAAACATGCTTCATAACTAAATTTCTCTAGAGCTTGCAATTTACATTTGGTTATTAATGCTAAAGTGGTTGGTATGGGAACAATTGATGCCACCATTTATCAATAAATTTGAGATTTTTTTTTTAAAACAATCCATGAGGTATGCGATTTGAAACCCATCAAGTGTCGGTAATCTAGTTTTGGATTGTGATAATCCATACAAGTGGATAGAATGATATACTAATATTTGAAATGCACCATTTGTAATGCATATTATATATATAACTACCTAAAAAATATTGTTGGGTCTCAATCTTGGAAACATAGAAATAAGGACTATCCATGACTCACTCAGAAGATCAAATCAACTTCTGAATTAACAGGTGAAATGCCTCAAGAAAAGAATAATGAAAATCAAACTAATGTCAACAATTGCAAAGGTGATTACAATATGCCCATCAAAATATCTCAATCAAGTAATGCACTCTTGATTCTCATTATGTACCTTCAACCATATGGTAATGACAACAATGTGATTGGTAAAGTATTCATTTTAATGGTCTACCCTTACCCAAATGCCAATGACAAAGCAAAGCATATATTGGTGGGTTAGAAAACCCTATTCATCCTTCTAGAAAACCTTTAAAGTAAGGTTTTAAGTCTCAATATTCTAAAACACCACTCTGTATGAGTAGTTTATCCTCTACAAACTTCCCTATTCATCCTTCTAGAAAACCTTTAAAGTAGGGTTTTAAGTCTCAATATTCTAAAATGCCACTCCCTATGAGTTGTTTATCCTCTACAAACATAGTTTTTCAAACCTCTTCTCCATTTAAGGAGGGTAATTTACTGCTAAAAAAATATTTATCTTGGAGTATTTTCTCCATACAACTTGAATTGGTTCCACTATAATAGTTACTATACATAACTGTTGGAGGATGGAAAACACACTGTGTTTTCCCATACTTTGCAAATCTTGTTCAAAGACGACAGTTAGTGTTATGCACACAGTAAGAGGACAATGTATTGAATTTGAGCTTCGTAATTTTTAACAACCCTTACTTTCAAAAAAACACTCTTGTTCAATCTCTGCCCAACACATTAATCACATAACAGTTGCATCATGGAAAACATAGTGGGTTGTGGCTCACTTATTATTTTATGTAGGCTGTGAGAAATGAATGTTTTGAATTTTGTGTTGTACTCTTTTAACAACACCTACTTTGAGAAAAACACTCCTTTCCAATATCTGCCCATATGTTTCCAACACAAAATTTACATAACAGTAGCATCATGGAAAACACAGTGGGTTGTGGCTCACTTTTTTTCTTTTCTTTTCCGGAATGTAACAAAATAATGTTTTCGACTTCCCTTTCTTGTCGCATGAGACCCCTTTCTTTAAGAAAAATAGTCTTGTTCACTACCTGTTCATATGTTTCCAACAAAAAAATTACTTAACTGTTGCAGTATGGAAAACACAATGGGTTGTCCCTGACTTTACAAAAACAGTAAGAAGACAACAACTAGTGTTATGCACACAATAAGAGGACAATGCATTGAATCTGAGCTTCATAATTTTTAACAACCCTTATTTTCAACAAAACACTCTTGTTTGATCTCTGTCCAACACATTATTCACATAACAGTCGCATCATGGAAAACACAGTGGGTTGTGCCTCACTTTTTATTTTTTTTGGACTGTAACAAAATAGTATTTTCAACTTCAGTTTCTTGTTTTATGACACCCCTTACTTTAGCAAAAACAGGTAGAAGACAATAGCTAGTGTTATGCACACAGTAAGAGGACAATGCATAAAAATATGAGCTTCATAATTTTGAAAAACCCTTACTTTCAGCAAAACACTCTTGTTCGATCTCTGCCCAACACATTATTCACATAATAGTAGCATCATGGAAAACACAGTGGGTTGTGCCTCACTTTTTTCTTTTTTTCCGGACTGTAACAAAATAGTATTTTCAACTTCAGTTTCTTGTTTTATGACACCCCTTACTTTAGCAAAAACAGTTAGAAGATAACAGCTAATGTTATGCACAAAGTAAGAGGACAATGCATTAAATCTGAGCTTCATAATTTTTAACAACCCTTACTTTCAGCAAAACACTGTTGCTCGATCTCTGCCCAACACATTATTCACATAATAGTAGCATCATGGAAAGCACAGTGGGTTGTGCCGCACTTATTTTCTTTTCTCGACTGTAACAAAATAGTCTTTTCAACTTCAGTTTCTTGTTTTATGACATCCCTTACTTTAAGAAAAATACTAAGAAGACAACAGCTAGTGTTATGCACATAGTAAAAAGACAAGAAAAGTTGCAGATTTTGATATTCCATTTCAATATCCTTATACATTTCGATGAGAAGATGCACAAGAAAAGTTGCAGAATGGAAAACACTGACTATAAAAAAATAGTGTATTCAAGTTCACCGTCAAATTTTATAATAACAATACACATCATACAATGAAATGTAAAAATATTTCGCGTCAATATTACAAAATCTGAATAAAATTACAATGTACATTTAATACTGGTCACACTGAAGACTATGTCAACCATTTACAAACAAGTATAATCTTTGTGTTCTTAGCATCTGGAAGCATACAATGTTGCCACCCCGTAATTCTCATGTAGCATCCTGAAGGAGGGCCTCACACGGTGGATCTCAAACCTGACAATGTGGTTGAATTTGAACACGACCAACAACCATTCCTCCACATGACCTTTTTGATTACTAATTACAGATCCCCCCTTGAGGAATCTTATAAACCTCATGCTCAGCTGATCCGTAAGATTGTGCCTCTGTATGATAACTATTGGTCTAATGCACACCTTCCATATGCATTCAGATAGGAAAAGGTCTCAAATTTCTCGATAAACAGACATTGGCCAATCACATAAATTGACAATCTCTATTTGTAGGTTGTAATATTGAACATCCATGCCCATATGCCCCCAAACTCCAAAGACGCTATTGAAGAAGTGAGCATAATTATCATATTACAAATCTATGCGGTTTGGACCTTTCCTATTAATTCTCCTTAACATCTTTTCCCACAACTTGTACGGGAGGCTGAGTTCCTCAATTCGAGCAAGAATATTGCATGGAAGATACGGGTGGTAGTTCGTCAACCAACTATCCACCCATGCTCGAGAACTGTGAGACATCTTCTATAGGACTAGAGCAATAGATTGTAAAATTCCTAAAATGAAAGACAAAACAACTTTTTTAGACGGCAGACCTGCATTCTCTAATTAGAAGGACATTGTCAATGCAATGGAAATAGTGAAAAAATAAGCGAGCAAATTGGACTTATTTAGATAATGTATGCACTAAAGAGACTGTACCTATTGTTTGAACTGAATGAGGCGACACGTGAAGTATCTCCAAAGGGAATATGGAAATGCACGATTCGAACAGTGGGAAGAACAATGCCTGAAAGGAAAGAGAACAAAAATTTCAGCACATACAACAACATTCTCTAATTAGAAACACACGAAATAGTTGGTAAAAAATATTGAAAGTGAAAGAAAACTTTTCATAACTAAGTAACTGTGTATGGACGGTGTCTTTTCCAACATGGAAAATAATTTGGAAATTTTATTTCTTGCAATCACATGAGTTGAAGTAATGAATTGTACAAAATATATTTCTATTACGAACACAAGATGCAAATAATCAAAATTGGAGGATGGAAAACACAGTGGGTTATGCCTGACATTTTTATTTTCTGTAGACTATAACAAAACAAGGTCTTGAAGTTCACCTTCTTATCAGTCTTAATTAGTCATGCTTGAAGAATTTTATAGGCTTAATTATTCTGTTTGTAAAATAGGCCTATTTTGGGGTCCACAACAACAAAGAAGAGCTTGTTTGAAGTGTTTGTTCCATAAGGTATTTTTTGTTCCAGAAACCCATTTGTGCCAATTTTTTACATACCAGAAATTGAGATGCTATTTTTTTGAAAAGAATGTTTGAAAACATAACTCTACCGTTGGAAATGCACTCAATTAGCCGAAATCTAGAAAGGAGCAAGTCTTAAATCATCATCTACTTTTACAAATACAAAGGCTCAAGGCAACGCTGATCTACTAAACCCTTACTTTATGCACAAAAAAAGCTCTATCAAATGAGGCTTTAATATAATACTGTATTCCAAACCTTCCCATGTTCTACCACCGTATGAAACATGTTTAGAAATGTCTACCCATGCTTTAGGAACAAACTTTCAGCCCCTTTGAATGCACTTTCCTCACTTACCAACTTGATCCTTTTTCATTGGAAATCTTCTGTATTTTATAAAGATCAGCAACCAAACATTGAATGGTTCACTTCCCCTACATGATTCAACAAATACACAAGTCTTGAATTATATAACGTCATACCAAAAAATGGACTTATGTAAGCAAAGTTATTAAATTCGAACCATACCTTCCATTGGGTTTACACCTGTAAAAGACAGTTGCCAACGGGGACTCCTTTCTCGAGCTTGGAATGTTGAAGTGAACAAAAAAATCCATAAATGAAATCATAAAGTTTATGGCATGGTACAAGCACATAATGGAAAAAGGAATTTGCAATACCATTTCCTATTACAATAAAGAAATTGAAATGGGTTTTCTCATACTCACCCGTATTAGATGTTGTATCCTCTACCACATCCATAGCAATTGCACATGAAGTCTGACATTGCATATTGACATTCAAATTCAAACTATTTTTCACGGACAATAGAAAGGAGTCATCCAAAGGGGTTTGGTGATCTGACTGTTGTGTGGAATGCTTCGTACGCCGATTTGGACGTCAATGAAGCCTGGTTGTACTAAACCATGGATGCATGTGAACGGTGCTACTTGCAGCTTGATTAGGATCCATAATGAATTCAAACAGAAATACATTTGATTGCCATAGGTCCTCTACAAACCTGTCCACACATTTTACATATGATTGCACCTATTGTAGATATTGTGGCGGTGTACGCAACACTTTCTTCAAGAGCTCATTAGTGTCATTCCAAAGAGACATTGTCACCACATATTCATCATATACATGAGTCATAGAAGGAGCTTGCACAGGGGTCAGAACATTAGGGTTTTTTTCTTCTATGGCCCCCTCTGACAATGTCTCATTGAAATCTATGTTTGAATCAATTGGTTGACCTCCCTCGTCTAAATGAGGACCCAGAAGAAATTTGTATTAGGCTATAGAAAATGAAAAACACAATTGACTCCAATAAAGTAACACAATTCAAATTGAAATTCACTTACCATGGACCAACCCTTCAACAACAAATGATCTTTTAATCAAGTGAGCAACCTTGACAACATGTTTGCAAGTGTTCCCCTCCAAACTCCAAGGGAAGTCACAAACAAAAAGGTGCTCCCCAAATTTCTGAAAAAGGTAGTGCATTGACCTAATTTGAATTTTCACCCAGTACCGTCCAAGATCTATTTCATCGGGAATACAATCATCGTCTGAAATTGCCTTGGCCCGCTCCACACTAGATCGCATATTTAAATATTTTTTGTTCGTCATAAAACCATAATGCTGCAAATTTTCTTTTTGCCTATAGAATGGTTCCATTTTATACACAAGTGTGTAATACAAATAGTCCATTCTCCTATTGCATTTTTTTAAACGATCGCACATGTACCGATTTTTTAGTACGTAATGGTAAGACTCAATGGCTGCATTCGTATCCTGGTTGGCATGTGGGAATAGTCTACAATTTTTTGCCCACATGGCTGTGAACAAAAACATCCAATAGTCAAGTAAGCCACAACGTATTAGACGTGACATCAAATAATTTGAATGGTACGAATCATGAGAGGTGACAAAAATTTTCAACTGACCAATTTGACCTTCTCCTTCGCACCAAGTCTTCTTGAAGTACTCTAAGAATCGAGCCTGTTCATTGAACTCCTCAAAGAAAGAGTTCAATAGCTGAGTGATGCAATCTTTGGTGTTAACGATTTCCATCATGATCGTGCCAAGACTACGGAAGATGTCCATTGCCCTTTCCTTGGTTGCATACTTGTATACATTCTTTAGCCAAGCCCTTTTGACATGCCAAAGGCATAGAAGCACACGACATTGAAAGACAACCCTAATAGACAATAAAAATGATATTGTTTACCGCTCGACTGCATGAGAAAGTGGCATTGAAAATGAATAGAAAATGAGAAAGGTACACAAATGAAGAAAGGGATGCACATACTGTATGGCTTGGATCTCTGCAGTTGCATCATCGGTCAAAAATGAATTGATTCTCTAGTTGGGCCTGGCTCTTCTTCCACGTTTGAGCAATATGCGTAGCCATGCAAAGATGTCCTCAATCTTGTTTCATGAAGAGACTACCCACACAACCGGCACACCACTCTGTAGCTCATCGAAAATGAGGAGAGTATACAATGGGTACTGTAGAGAGAACAACTCGGTGTGAGCATTGTGAAGTTTACAGCCAGTAAGATCATTGAAAACATGATGAACTATTTGTCAATGTTTGTAAGGCCTCACCTCATATTTGTTAGTTGCAAATGTGGAATCCATCGAGATGACTGAATTATACGAGCAGCTAACCATCCTATCCAACATCCATGGATTCTGAACCTTGATAACAAAAGGCGTATTGTTCCCATTGGGCCGTTGAAAGTAGAAGAAGTTTTCAAATTCTTCTCCACTCCATAGTAGGATACTTGTGGAATCAACTTTGTGTTTTTGTGTGTGAGTACAATGCACCTTTCGCCACACATTCATTACATCCTTTCTTGTAAGGAATTGATCTCTCTTCGACATCATGCCACATAACAGAGGATCGCTAACGTGTCTATCCATTATTGCATTGACACTGACATCCATGAGCAGAAGGCTTTCAATATAGCTTTTGCACTTCGTGGATAGGTTAGTGGAAAACATAAAATGCTTCTCTCCACTTGTGTCACGAATGCCATGGAAAAATTCACTATTTTTATCTACGTGGAATATTTCTTTGTAGATGATATAGGCAACATCGGGTTTTCCTTCCATAACCTTTACCATGAAGTGGTATTGACAACCTCGCTTTTGTATAAACGTCTTATGTGGTTTCTTCTTTGGTGGAGACCGGTTTCTATTGTCTTTAGGACCGTATTGATACCAATAGTTGCAAGAAAGTAATCATCTCATCATGTTCAACCAAGAGAGTAAAATATCATTCGGCCATAGAAACGAATGTCAATATATACAAACCTCTTATACAAAATTGTTTTGCTAGAAGTTTTGTCGTAGATGGCACAAGAGGTAGTAGGTTCTCTTATTTTCTTGTCCAATTTTTTTTTTTCTACACCTTCAACGTACATTTCACCGTGAATGAACTGATCAAGTCTTGTAAGAGGAATTGCTACAACAAGGTCAAGGACCTTATCCTTGTTGACAGAAATAGTAGCCCATTCCAAATCGGAAGAAAAAAAAGGAGAGCCTCCATTTTGTACATCTTGCACCTCCAATTAATTTAGCTTCTTCCATTTCAAACCTCTCCCCATTCTAGGAAATCACAACATTGGACGAATACTTAAAATTAGTGTGGATTGTGTGAAGAAGAAGGAAAAAATCATTCATTAAACATAGATAAAATATGCTTGCATTGCTCTCACCCACGTAAAACCAATAGGACGTTCCGGCTTCAACCGAGAAAAATTAAAGGTGATAGATTCAATTGAGCTACGCTTAAAATATAACACAAAAGCATGTTGGAAATCAAACAGTCCAACAACCCAAACACTATGTTTTCCGAATAACAATTTTTTTTGCACTTTTCTTTCAATCATGCAAAATTCAAACACAACAATGGAATGTGTGGTTTGGAGGACATTCATATTGTCCTATAAAATTCCATGTTGCAAAACCGTAGGTGTTAAGAATCAAGCAACCTACCATGAGACAACCCTTCACATGAACATGGACATTCAAATAACTGAAACCCAACACTGTGTTTTCTGAATCACAATAATTTTTTGCACTTTTTTTTCAATCATGTGAAATACAAACACAACAATGGAATATGTGATTTTGAATACATTCATATGGTTTTGTAACATTCCATGTTTCAAACCAGGAGGTGTTAAGAAGAAAGAAACCCACCATGAGACAACCCTTCACATTTAAATATGGACAATCAAATAACTGAAACCCAACACTGTGTTTCCAAATCACTTTTTTTTTTTCCAATTGATTTTGTCAATCATGCGAAAGTTAAACACAACAATGGAATGTGTGACTTGGAAGATAGTCATATTGTATTGTAACATTCCATATTGCAAAACCCTAGGTTTTAATAAGCAAGCAACCCACCATGACACAACCCTCTACATTTAAACAAGGAGATTCAAATAACTGGAACCCAGCACCGTGTTTCCAATTTAGAATTATTTTGTGGAGTTTTCTTATCAATCGATTGAAATTTATACACAACAATGGAATGTGTGATTTGAAAGATAGCCATATTGTATTGTAACATTCCATATTGAGACAAGGAAAGATAAAATCAACAAACTAATTTGACAAGATGATTTCTTTTAGAATTCACAGATTCAAAAAATATAACATCAACACTATTCGACTCAGCAAATATCATATTGAAGAACGATCGCAGAAGCACAAAGACATTTGTGATCAAGAAAATATTAACAAACTAAAGTATTCAATCTTATTTCCTTTTTTCTCAATACAAAATATGGGTTCAAAGGCTCTATGGCTGCGTAAAAAAAATGTCTGAAAATAGAAAATGCCCTTCTCCCCCCTTTTCATCTCTTTATTTCCTCCCAATTTGTTTTCTCCAATAATTGTTCGCAATCCTCATTAAAAACAACCAAGGTTGCAATAATTCATTAATAAATGGACACTGTTTCCATTACACCCTACAAATTCGGTCACTATTCATAATTACAAAATTTTCATGCATGTAAAGTAAATATTCAGTTTATGTCGATAGAAACCAAGTTCGCTAAACAACCGGAGGAGTCGGACCCCATAAAATCTCTGCAACAATTTCATTAAGAAAATTATTAAATTTGGCTCGCTCTTCCTCTCTATCTAAGACAAAGATCACCCTCCAATATTCGGCGTAGCTGGACTTTTCCTTCCATGCAAGCGAACGTAGCTCAGAAATAATGTTGAGTTGTTCCTCCTCGAACCACATTAAATTAGGTTGAATGATTGGTACTGGCTCATTTTCCCATTCCGCAACTTCACCAAGAAGCACCATGTCGAAGAAAAACCTAGGATCAGAATTCTGCCACCTTAACAAAAACGTGGGTGTTAAGAAGCAAGCAACCGACCATAACAAAACCCTTTTACATTTCAAGTGGATGATTAAAATAACTAAAACCCAACACTATGTTTCCCATTTAGAATTCTTTTCCACGCCTTTTTTTTTAATGTTGCGAAATTTAAACAAAACAATGGAATGTGTGATTTTGGAAGACATTCAAGTAACATTCCATGTTGAAAACCCGTGGGTGTTAAGAAGAAAACAACCCACCATGAGACAACCCATTACATTTAAACAAGGAGATTCAAATAACTGAAACCCAACACTGTGTTTCCCATTAAGAATAATTTTGTACACTTTTTTTTATTGAAACCCAACACTGTGTTTCCCATTCAAAATTATTTTTTGCAGTTTCTTTTTTCGATGGTGCGAAATTTAAACACAACAATGGAATGTGTGATTTTGAAGACATTCAAGCAACTGAAATACTCCACATTTTGTTTCCCAAATTTCAAACACAAAGATTTTATAAAACCCTCTACATTAAAACAAGGAGATTCAAATAAATGAAACACAACACTATGTTTCCCATTCAGAATAATTTTGTACAGTTTTTTTATTGAAACCCAACACTACATTTCCCATTCAGAATTATTTTTTGCAGTTTCTGTTTTCAATAGTAAATTTAAACACAACAATGAAATGTGTGATTTTGAAGACATTCGAGCAACTGAAATACTCCACATTCTGTTTCCCAAATTTCAAAAACAAAGAACTTGTAAAACCCTCTACATTAAAACAAGGAGATTCAAATAAATGAAACCCAACACTGTGTTTCTCATTCAAAATAATTTTGTACAGTTTTTTTTATTGAAACCCAACACTGCGTTTCCCATTCAGAATTATTTTTTGCAGTTTCTTTTTTCAATGGTCTGAAATTTAAACACAACAATGGAATGTGTGATTTTGAAGACATTCGAGCAACTGAAATACTCCACATTTGTTTCCCAAATGTCAAACACAAAGAACTTGTAAAACCCTCTACATTAAAACAAGGAGATTCAAATAAATGAAACCCAACACTGTGTTTCCCATTCAGAATAATTTTGTGCACTTTTTTTATTGAAACCCAGCATCGCGTTTCCCATTCAGAATTATTTTTTGTAGTTTCTTTTTTCAATGGTGTGAAATTTAAACACAACAATGGAATGTATGATTTTGAAGACATTCAAGCAACTAAAATACTCCACATTCTGTTTTCCAAATTTCAAACACAAAGAGCTTGTAAAACCCTCTACATTAAAACAAGGAGATTCAAATAAATGAAACCCAACACTATGTTTCCCATTCAAAATAATTTTGTACAATTTTTTTATTGAAACCCAACACTGCATTTCCCATTTAGAATTATTTTTTGCAGTTTCTGTTTTCAATGGTAAATTTAAACACAACAATGAAATGTGTGATTTTGAAGACATTCGAGCAACTGAAATACTCCACATTCTGTTTCCCAAATTTCAAAAACAAAGAACTTGTAAAACCCTCTACATTAAAACAAGGAGATTCAAATAAATGAAACCCAACACTGTGTTTCTCATTCAAAATAATTTTGTATAGTTTTTTTATTGAAACCCAACACTTCGTTTCTCATTCAGAATTATTTTTTGCAGTTTCTTTTTTCAATGGTCTGAAATTTAAACACAACAATGGAATGTGTGATTTTGAAGACATTCGAGCAACTGAAATACTTCATATTATGTTTCCCAAATTTCAAACACAAAGAGCTTGTAAAACCCTCTACATTAAAACAAGGAGATCAAATAAATGAAACCCAACACTATGTTTCCCATTCAGAATAATTTTGTACACTTTTTTTATTAAAACCCAGCACTGCGTTTCCCATTCAGAATTATTTTTTGTAGTTTCTTTTTTCAATGGTGTGAAATTTAAACACAACAATGGAATGTATAATTTTGAAGACATTCAAGCAACTAAAATACTCCACATTCTGTTTCCCAAATTTCAAACACAAAGAACTTGTAAAACCTCTACATTAAAATAAGGAGATTCAAATAAATGAAATCCAACACTGTGTTTCCCATTCAGAATAATTTTGTACAGTTTTTTTATTGAAACCCAGCACTACGTTTCCCATTCAGAATTATTTTTTGCAGTTTCTTTTTTCAATGGTAAATTTAAACACAACAATGGAATGTGTGATTTTGAAGACATTCGAGCAACTGAAATACTCCACATTCTATTTCCCAAATTTTAAAAACAAAGAACTTGTAAAACCCTCTACCTTAAAACAAGGAGATTCAAATAAATGAAACCCAACACTGTGTTTTCCATTCAGAATAATTTTGTACAATTTTTTTATTGAAACCCAACACTGCGTTTCCCATTCAGAATTATTTTTTGCAGTTTCTTTTTTCAATGGTGCGAAATTTAAACACAACAATGGAATGTGTGATTTTGAAGACATTCGAGCAATTGAAATACTCCACATTCTGTTTCCCAAATTTTAAACACAAAGAACTTGTAAAACCCTCTACATTAAAACAAGGAGATTCAAATAAATGAAACCCAACACTGTGTTTCCCATTCAGAATAATTTTGTACAGTTTTTTTTATTGAAATCCAGCACTGTGTTTCCCATTCGGAATTATTTTTTGCAGTTTCTTTTTTCAATGGTGCGAAATTTAAACACAACAATGGAATGTGTGATTTTGAAGACATTCAAGCAACTGAAATACTCCACATTCTGTTTCCCAAATTTCAAACACAAAGATTTTATAAAACCCTCTACATTAAAACAAGGAGATTCAAATAAATGAAACCCAACACTATGTTTCCCATTCAGAATAATTTTGTACAGTTTTTTTATTGAAACCCAACACTGCATTTCCCATTCAGAATTATTTTTTGCAGTTTCTGTTTTCAATGGTAAATTTAAACTCAACAATGAAATGTGTGATTTTGAAGACATTCAAGCAACTAAAATACTCCACATTTTGTTTCCCAAATTTCAAAAACAAAGAACTTGTAAAACCCTCTACATTAAAACAAGGAGATTCAAATAAATGAAACCCAACACTGTGTTTCTCATTCAAAATAATTTTGTACAGTTTTTTTATTGAAACCCAACACTGCATTTCCCATTCAAAATTATTTTTTGCAGTTTTTCTTTTTTTAATGGTCTGAAATTTAAACACAACAATGGAATGTGTGATTTTGAAGACATTCAAGCAACTGAAATACTTCACATTCTGTTTCCCAAATTTCAAACACAAAGAACTTGTAAAACTCTCTACATTAAAACAAGGAGATTCAAATAATGAAACCCAACACTGTGTTTCCCATTCAGAATAATTTTGTACACTTTTTTTATTGAAACCCAGCACTGCGTTGCCCATTTAGAATTATTTTTTGTAGTTTCTTTTTTCAATGGTGTGAAATTTAAACACAACAATGGAATGTATGATTTTGAAGACATTCAAGCAACTAAAATACTCCACGTTATGTTTCCCAAATTTCAAACACAAAAAACTTGTAAAACCCTCTACATTGAAACAAGGAGATTCAAATAAATGAAACCCAACACTATGTTTCCCATTCAAAATAATTTTGTACAGTTTTTTTAGTGAAACCCAGCACTACGTTTCCCATTCAGAACTATTTTTTGCAGTTTCTTTTTTCAATGGTGCAAAATTTAAACTCAACAATGGAATGTGTGATTTTGAAGACATTCAAGCAACTGAAATACTCCACATTCTATTTCCCAAATTTCAAACACAAAGAACTTGTAAAACCCTCTACATAAAAACAAGGAGATTCAAATAAATGAAACCCAGCACTGTGTTTCTCATTCAGAATAATTTTGTACAGTTTTTTCATTGAAACCCAACACCGCGTTTCCCATTCAGAATTATTTTTTGTAGTTTCTTTTTTCAATGGTGCGGAATTTAAACACAACAATGGAATGTGTGATTTTGAAGACATTCAAGCAACTAAAATACTCCACATTTTGTTTCCCAAATTTCAAACACAAAGAACTTGTAAAACCCTCTACATTAAAACAAGGAGATTCAAATAAATGAAACCCAGCACTGTGTTTCCCATTCAGAATAATTTTGTACAGTTCTTTTATTGAAACCCAACACTATGTTTCCCATTCAGAATTCTTTTTGTAGTTTCTTTTTTTAGTGGTGCGAAATTTAAACACAGCAATGGAATGTGTGATTTTGAAGACATTCAAACAACTGAAATACTCCACATTCTGTTTCCCAAATTTCAAACACAAAGAACTTGTAAAACCCTCTGCTTGCAACAAAATTACCCCTAACCTCGATTTCGTGTGTATTCTCCTCCAAATCCTCCACGTGCACTCCACACTTCAGCTAATTTGGTCGGTATTCTCCTCGAATTCGTCCACGTGCTCTCACACCTTCAACTTTCCCTTTCAATGTGCAGATGGGAAACAAAACAAATAGTATTTTAGCCTTGCTTTCTCCAAGCAGAAAAGGCCCACGTCATTCCCTTCCACTTTTCCCTTCATCCCCTCCGCCGGTTTCAAGCGTCTAGTGGGCCCCGCACTACGACGTCTCATCATGTTATGTATGTATCCATGTATGTTCATGTGTATGTTTTTCATGTGTTTTTTGATGTACATAGGTGAATTTTGTCTAGCAGTTAGTTGGATCCTATCATTACAAACTTCTATAAATAATATATATGTCTTTAAATTATGATAGGGTTTGTTATTATTTGGAATTAATTATTATAAAATAAAATGTGTTAAATCAATTATTAATTATTTTATTTTGATTAGTGCGAATAAATCTCCATTCATGTAGCATGTCTTGATTAGTCAATGGACAAAATAAGCTCAACAACAAATTTAAGCATGCCACATCACTCTAGATCTTTAAGGATTTTGTGGTTACCATGGGATCAAGTCTTTAGTTGCGTTCACAAATGGTGGACATATTTAGAACTTGGTTGATACCACAAAGCATTGGTAAATATCGAACAATATTGTGAGTTCAACCCTTTCGAATGTCATATACATGAGTTGTGTGAACTTCATGCAATATACAATAAATATTCAAATACATTTAATTAGCAACGATGCTTCTCACAATTGTATAGAACCAAACATGATTACATTTTCTAGACATTTTATTAAATATGGAAATCTATTACTAAGATTACTGCAATTTAGGAACTAGTAATGATGCATGTACTTTAGGTTTTGAAATTAGTTGGAAAAATAATGGCGGTTATTAAATGTGCATTGTATAATTTATGTTGGATGGAATTTCAATCCATTGTGTGAGATTTGTTTAGCAATGATTTACTAGTACATACAATGAAATAATTATTAAAGTCATGAAACATAACATATTTAGAAACGGTCAAAGGGAATGTTCATTGCCTTGTATAATATTTTTGATAAGCAAGTGGTAGATTGTTACTAATTGTCTTAAATAGTGTGAAGGTTACAATAAGAGGTCCAATTCTTCATCCAATAAGATTGTCAATAATTCATTTTTGAATATTTTGAGTTTAAAATTTTTCATGTAGATTTTGCATAGGATAAAATATACTTTACATAAAAAAAGTTATAGTATATTATTGCTTGATAGGTACACATAAGTTAAAAAAAACTAAGTTTAGGTACGTACTAATTACCCACAATAAAAATATATCAATCTAAAAAATTATTTATTTTTACTCTACACATTGTTAGATGCATCTTCACTTATTAAATACATTTGAATGTTTAATGTTTACTTATATTATCACAATCTAGTTTTATACAATTGTAATATGTTACATACTATACAAACATTGGACACATAAAAATTGATCAAGACATTGAAATAATGAACAAAACATGGATTATAACACCATGAAAACACATGAATGTTAAGATTGTATCCTATAGTAGATCATAATGAAAAATTATATTAAATAGTTAGTTATGTGAACATAAAATCATATTAATAATATTATTTACATACTTATGATTACATAGACACAATTAGAAGGAAAAATTTGTTGCAAGTACAATGATAATAATGTTTTACTTTAACAACACCATGTTCATGTTGACTTATCAAAAACAACCACAAGTAAATCAAGCATGTATTAGATGTTCCCCTCAAGGATCAATTTGGGGTTGACTAAACACATGTTTACAAAACTTGACATTATGTTCTAGTATTTATAGATACTTTTATGTATTCATTTTAATCATCAAGACATCAAGGAACATTGCATATATTCTCTCACCCTAGAGCATCGATAGAGTAGTTGATAGTGAAACCCTTAGATTTTGGTGCATTGAAAAAAGGAGTAACAAAATTATATTCTATTATTTTGTTTGTTTATTCGATTTTGTCTATTCTAAAGTGGTTGATCAAGGTATAGTGTCATCATGGCTTTGGTCATACAACAACCTATCAAAAAATTTCTCAATATCATTTATCCTACAAATTGATAGGATAAGTGGTGCAAAGTAGTGAAAATTAAGCAAGTAGAAGAGTAGAATTCTAATATCAAGCTAGGAAAATTTTGAAGACAAAAGATTTATTCACAATTACAAATTCATCCTCTCATAGTTTTGGTGTAAATAGGTGGTTTACCTATCTAGATCCTATTTATATTGTTAAGTCCACTTAGGTCCTAGTTGCTTTTTCTAGAAGCCTTAGTTGTCTAGATAAGATCTTATCATATCTTATCTACTTGGATTTTATTAAATGCATGTGTCCTAGGTCATTTAATATTGAGTCATGTCATTTAATCACGACACACTCATTTAATGTTGCTACATCACCCTTGCCTATATAAGAAGGGATTCATATGTACATTGAATCCAACAATCAACCAATCATATATGAACAAAAAACAAGTTCACTCTGGTAATTTTTCATCCATAATCATTGCATGATATTTCTACCACTGCTCTTGTGGAAGTTATTTTGTCTTGCAGGTGATCCTAGGGGATTAAGGAGTTCACCATAAAATCTTACATGGTATCAGAGCTTTCTATTAGCTTCTACATGGTATCAGAGCTGTCTGTTAACTCCTACATGGTAATAGAGCTTCAATTCTACAAACTTCTTCCCAAATTTGAGGGACCAATTATGGCATGAAATTTTTACTTGGTGTGAGTTGGGGTTTCAAGGACCTCGCTATTGAATCCAAGGTATCAAATAAAGTTAAGTTTGGATTTTGTTTCGTCAAATTTCATCAAATATTATCTAATTTATGGGGGTTTCAAGTTGGGCAAGGGTTACCAGATCCAAGAGGTAGTTGAATTTTTGAAGCACTTTGGGCCAAAATCGCCCTTGTCATTGTGTTCAGAAGGCCCAAAACCCCAAGATCAACTATCAAATCACAAAAATTAGGTGACTTCATCTAGAGCTTGAGGAAAAAAATCACCCTCTGTCGTTTGTACAATTGTTATTATTGCAAAAAAAATCAAATGATGGTCGTAGGTCAGATCATTTGTAGGCAAGTGAAAAATTTCAATAAATTTTTTAGTTTTTTATAAAAAAATTCCTCTATTTTTTCTAAAAAATTAGCAATAGGGTACAAGTTCGCAGACCTATCCCCCATACCTTGCTCTTTGTAGGGTACTATAGGTTGTTTGTAAGTGCCATGTGGAACAACTGCAATAGACCACATGGCCTCACGACCCCCACTCTATTTGGTAGTTACATAGTTTAATAAAACTGACGCTTAAAAATAATATTTCACCATTCAAACACATATTCCAAAGAATATTTTGTCGATCAACATATTTTGTCTAGCCAAAGAATATTCCATTTGATGCCCCCCTAGCCATCAAATTTAATCATGCAATTTGTTGATGTCTGCATTGCATTAGCATGACATCAACATCCCATTTGAATTTTTGGCCACCTTCTCTGTTGTCAATTTCATTTTGGAAGGAAAACTTCAAAGGCCCATAACTTGGTCATACAGACTCCTTTTTCAAGGTTTTTTTTATTTGGGGTAGAATTTCACACTCTGCGTAGTGGTAAAGTGGGTTTTTGATTTTGGAGCCTTGTGTTTCTAGAAATTACAAATTATCAAAGGTGTTGTTGAGTCATTCTCATTTTCAGAACTTTCGAGGCTTTGTTCTCGCTCAAGTATAATAAATTTATTTAGTGATTTTTTTTGAAAGTGCTTAATTTTTTGTGTACTTTTTAGTGGTGTGGTTAGATTTATCTTATCTTGTGTAAAATTTTTACTTTAAGCTTGTGGCCAAATTTGGCAATCTGTATGCACTAAGATCAAGTCCACTTTGCTAGAGGGTGTCTTGATTGAGTAATTTGGGAGGTGGGGTAATCTTTCAGTGTTTAGATGATTTATTTGTGTTATTGTAATGGGGAAATCTCATATTGAAATCCTAACTCTATATAATTATGCTTCATGGAGAAAATCAATATGGGTTTATCTCATGGGGAAGGGTCTTATAGGCTATTTAAAGGAAACCATTTCTCAACCTATTAATGCTAAAGAATTGAAAATATGGGAGATTGAGCGTGAGAAAGTTACACTTGGATTCATATGTTCATTAGTCTCATTTGATTTACAATTTCATGTTGAATCATGCAAAACACCTAAAGAGGCTTGGGAGGCTTTTAAGAAATTTTATGGTAAAATAGATAAGATTAGGGGATATCAAATTTATAGTGATTTGATTAATCTTGATCCTAAGGGATTTAACCACATCCAAGAATACATCTCCAAGATCAAACAACTAAGAACACAACTGGAAGATTGCAACATTGATAAAGAGGATTTACAATTTATTTTGAATGTGTTATCAAAGCTTGGTCCAGAATATTCCGTGTTTGTTTATGGATTTCATACCCATCAAATTTCTATGGGAGAATCATATATTGATCCTAAGTTTGATGAATTTGAAAATCTACTAATCCAAGAGGAGGTGAAGTTAATTTCTATGGGTCTAATTAAGTCTTAAGTCCCAAGCATTGTTGGCTAGTGAGCCAAAGGTACCAAAAGAATCAGGGAATCTTGAGAAGAAACAAAAGAAGAAAAAGAACAAGCCACATAAGGAATCAGAATCCACTCCCTCAAACGAGGAATCATCTAAGAAGGAGAGGCCTACTTGTGCATATTACAATAAAATAGGGAATGATGAGAATCAATGTTATCCAAAATAGATTTATGAGTTGAAGAATATTCTTTAGAAGCATCAAATCAATGAGTATTCATCATCAAAGGGTTCATCTTCTTCTTCTTCATCAAAGTCTAATAAAATCGAGGGGTTTGCACTTGTTGCACTTGAAAAATCTAAGACAAGGAGGTGGTTACTCAATTCATGAGCTTCACATCACATGGATTCATTAGAGAGTATGTTCATTTGAGTCTTGTTCTTCACCACCAATCTTGATGGCTAACAACACATATATGCATAGTTGTGGGAAGGGATCCACTGAAATGGATGACAGAGAATTTAATGATGTCCTTTCTGTGCCTTCATTGTCAACCAATATCCTTTATATCTATCAGATCACAGATGGTGGATCAAGTGAGAGTGTTGAGTTCACACCCGATTTTGTCATAATCTGAGATCTGTAGAGTAGAGATATAGTTGCAGTTGGGGAGGTTGATCACCAATATGGGGTCTACACCTTCTCACATTTTTCTCCTAATGATTCAAAAAAAATTCACCTTGAGGCATCTTGTGTGGACACTTTTGTGGAGATTCAATATGGTCATTTAAATCTTGTTATACTTTCATATTCTAAGGATCAAGTGACATGTATTGATATTTCATCTACTTCATCTATTGTTGTAGCCAAGGATGCTTGTGATTCCATAGATTTGGATCCTTGTGATTCAATGCAATAGGATATACATCATCTTCCAAAGATGGCTACTTGGGATGAGTACTTGACAAAAATTACTAGTTTGTTTTGTGAGTCTTACATTTGAGATTTGGGAGACATTATTGATTGCATTAATCTTCTCTTTGATGGATATGGTCCTTCTTTATTTGTTGCAAGGGAACACTCTAACCCTCTTGTTCATTCTCTACATGATTGAATCCTTTATAATTTGACATGAGTGTGGATGCTTTTGGACAACATTTGGAGGAGGCTTCTTTGTCTTTAGAGGAGGTATCTTTGTATTTGATTTATGTTCTACAATCATTTCTAGGAGATTCTGGATTGTCTTCTTTGGTAGTGTGGCCTAGAACGCCTGTTTGGAGTGTGACACCTTTTGTCATCGACATGGAGACCCTTGAGCATTCTTTAGATACATCATCCATCATCTTTCTTCCCACATCTTCCTTTCAAGAATGGGAAGAAAACCTACATACCATATTGGAAGGGGAGGAATGTTGTTCGATGATCATGGATCATCTTTAGCATTCATTGTCAAACATCTACCATCTTTGTAGGATACTCTACATTGAGGGGGGTTGCATGGTCTCTCTTCTTCTCTCTTATTGAAGGGAATTTTTCCTCGAATGGGGTTTTATCCTTCTCATGCATCATTGAGATAATTTTGTTTTCTATCTCTTTTGGGGAGGAATTTTGTCCCACTTGGTTTTCTCATTTTCTCCATTTGTGAGAGATTGCATTTGCATTTGTACATAGGTACCTAACATGGCCTCATAGTTAGGACCCATCTTTGTGTCATTTTCATAAACACTCCCTACGTTGTACTTAAGGGGGGTGTTGGTGTAAATAGGTGTTTTACCTATCTAGGTCCTATTTACATTATTAAGTCCACTTAGGTCCTAGTTTCTTTTTCTAGAAGTCTTAGTTGTCTAGATAAGATATTATCATATCTTATCAATTTGGATTTTATTTAATGCATGTGTCCTAGGTCATTTAATATTGAGTCATTTCATTTAATCACGACACACTCCTTTAATGTTGGAACAAAATCACCCTTGAGTATATAAGCAAGGCTTCATATGTACATTGAACCCAACAATTAATCAATCATCTATGAACAACAATCAAGATCATTATGGCAATCACTAGTAGAAGAACAACAAACAATGTGTAACTCCCCTTCGTTTTGCTCTTATGTTTAGACTATGATGCTTTGTTATTTTTGATCGCTAACTTTAAAGCAATGTGGATTTTATATTATGATGTGATGGAACCTTATTTTGATGTTATATGTATGACATGATTTTGATTAGCATAATGGTTATTTGAAATAATATTGTTATATGCACATGAGTAAATTATTGATGTTGAATCGTTAGGTTTGTGATATTGTATTGGTGAAGGGGACATAATTGCACCACTCGCTTGTGAGCGCCCTGGGATTCCGCGATTCTCTCTTCACGATGTGTTCTATTATGATGTATATAGGAATGTTCGATATATGCCTTGATTACAGGTTTGCAAGTATAGGACATTGACTCCACCTGGTTTCACAAGTTTGAGCATGTCCATTGCCCAACGATAATGTTGATTGGGAGATAGTAGCTAGGATTCCTGTGTCAAGCCATTACCCTAGTCACAATGTGTCGTCGGGTCTAGTTGGTTGTGTTTGTTAAATGTTGTTTAATTTTTCTTTGAAATTATTATGTTGCAAAGTTTGTAAAAAGGTAAATTAATGGATTTAAATATTTAAGTTGATTATTAGATTAATCTGGTTTTAATGATAGAAGATGCTAATTCATTAATTAATTAATTTAATTTAATTAGTAAAATAATCTAGTCTAAGGATTATGTTTATTTTATTAATTAATTAAATTAGTTGAATTAAGTTAAATTTGAAATGTTAAATATTTTAGAAATTATTAAATGTTTTAATGTTTAAAATATCTGGAGGATTTTGTGCAATTTGGTTTCAAAAGATATTTTGGTATTCAACATGTGTTGGAAAAATTTATGAGGTTGGTTGGGAAATTTATTAACGGGAAGAAGTGAGAAGCTTCTTCATAGAAGAAGCATGGAGGACATTTTGGTTGGGAAAGAGGTTTTAACAGGAAATTTTTTTGGTGATTGCATGTTTTGGCTGTTTTTGTTGAAATTTTAAAAAATATATTGTCTCGTGAAGTTTTTGTGTTTGAGAAATTTTATTGTTCTGGAGGAAGCTTTTGTTGATCTGGGAGAAAATACTTGGATCTGTGGAGGAGGCGTTACGACAATTCACATATTCTCAGACCTTGGATCTCAGGTTCCTCTTTTAATTCTAGTTAGTTTCTTATTGGAAAAGATTCTTAGTTTAAATTACTCTCTAGAAAAGATTGTCTTTGCAATTTTTAAAGCTTTGAGTTTTGTTTAAAAAAATGTAAATATCGTGTATGAAATTCTCTGTGAAAATGGAATCCTTTGTTGAAACAAAATCTTTTGTGGAAACCATTGCAAATTATAAGTTGGGATTATTGTAAACATAGAAGAACCCAGAAGAATACAATTAGAGATCTAGGAAATCCTCTGTCGGGAAGAAATTCTTCTGTAGAAATTATCTTCTTGGGAAAATTTGGGTAGAAGTTTTTGAAAAGAAATTTTACTCCAATTCACTATTAAATTTGTTTTCTGTAGGAATTTATTGCTTCCGATTAGATTATTGGTTTGAATAAAACTTAGGAAAAGACCTCTATGTTGAATTTTCTTTTCTCTGTAAATTTTGTGTATTTTCCTGTAGATGGTTTTCTTTGAAAATTATTTTCCCAACTAAACTATTATTTTGATGATTTTATATATATATACAAATATATATACATATGTATATACAAATATATATACACAAATATATATACATATGTATATATAAATATATATATATATATATACAAATATATATACATATGTATATATATATATACTCTTTGTATATATATTATAATAAAATGTTGTACAAAATTCCGTTGAAAACGTCCATTTTTGGAAAGGACGGAAAAAAAAATTTGTACGATAAAATTAACAATTTTCGTAGGAAAGACGAAATTTAATACTGTAGGTTTTATTATTTTTATGTAATTAGTAGGGGAGGTTGGGGCGTACCCCACATCCACCCCCATGGGAGGCGTTGCCCCCTCCCACAACTACCCCATGTAAATGGGGGTTCGATTGTGGGTAAGCCAACCACCCCCTAAAGTTCATGCGAGTCTTATTTGGCGTGTGCAGTTCGCTATGTCCAACAACATTTTTTTTTCCTTAAAGTTTCGTTTTAAAAATTGCAATATATATTCAATATATATATGGTTCAATATATATATATATATATATGTTTAATTGGCTTTGTTAAGTAATATATGTGTTTATATAATTTTAATATATATGCAATGTGTATATATTGGTGTATATATAATTATATATATATATATATATATTCAATGTATGTATATTTAAATATATATTTAAATGATTTATTTCTTTTAAAATGCGTGCATGCAATAAATGTATGGTTAGATAATTTAAATGAAATAATATTGTAGTTGAGGAAATTGTTTTTTTTTTTTAAATTAATTGAAATTGGAAAATCGATTTATACAATAGATAGAATTTCTTGCAAATGCATGTGTTAGATAATTTTAAAATGAGATGTTTTAAAAGAGGAAATTTATTTTAAAAGTAATTAAGGAATTAATTCTAAAATAGTTAAATTGGGAAAATTGGAATATACAATTATATTTAATTGCTTTTTTGCCTGTAAGTAAATTGGTATTAGAATTAGATTTTTGTGAACAATGTACTATTGTGTCTCTTGGATGTGCTTATGATTTCTTTTGTTCACATTAAAGGGGAAACTAGTTAGTCATGTCAGTAACTCTTCAGTTGTAGTATTTTCATTTGGAGTTGTATTTTATCGTCAAGTCTTATATATTACCCTTGAGTAGTGCATATTGTAGTTATTCGATTGATCACCCGGTTTCCACGAATGGGGATGTGATGTAATTTATCTTTGGATGGGGATTGAATATCCGTAGTGTGCTCTAGTTACCTTTGGTGGTGGATTTGTTCCACATGTTGACATTACGAGAGTGATTCTTGATGGGGGCTGGGGTCTGGGAAGATTTGTCGGGGTAACCCATGCACCTTTGTGGTGACACTCCTCCTATGTTAGCAGTATGGTTGGTTCATTGTTGTATCTTATTATTTAACACTAGAAGCATTGTATCCTTTGAGTTACTGTTGTTCTGGTATTGTTAACTTCAGTTATGTACATTAGCCTATGTCTAGTGGTAGATGGTCTTGTCTAGGGAACCCTGTTATTGTCTCCTAGCACGGGAGGTGGGCCTTCAGGTACCACCTGGTTGGGTGGAACGTGCACCTTATTCCGTTGGGTCCCCTTTCTTTTGTTCATGATGACGAGATCTTCAAGTTGGAGAGCTCATGGTGGTACCAGTGGATATGTTCCTTTTTGTTGATGTATTATTGTATCAATTGACATTTGTATTTAATTTACTCCTCAATTGTAATTGAGGAGGTCTCATGTAATCTTGTAACTCTTATGTATGATCTTCCTCATTTTGGGAATGAGTATTGTAAACCTTATTTATAAATTAATGTAATAATTGGATCTTGATGTATTTCGATTCTATGTGATGAAATCTTAATGCTTGAATGTATGCACTTTAATTCTTGTTTAGTAATTAATTATATTCTTGGGTTGAGTAATTTTTAAGTTATGGGATTTAGATATAACCTTAGTCATGTGCCTTAGAGGATGTTGCGATAATGTAGTGCATCTTTCATGTTAATATTGCACTTTAAAATAATAAAAAATGGTACACTTTCGTAGTTGTTGTAACTTCCTCTAGGGTTACTAGGCGGGGCATTACAAAATTACTAAAAAAACTACTATAAATTTCATATAGATGACTAAGCTTGGTCACGTGACCATTAGTAGTTTATTGCCATTCATTTATAATGCGACCAAATTTATGACTAAACTATTTTTAGTCATTTATTGGTTGTTTTGATTGATCAATTTGGTAGTATATTTAGTCATTATTTTTTATTAATTGGTCATTTATTTATTCATGGTAGTCATTTATTTAGTCATTGTAATCATTAATTTCATCCATTGGTAGTATATTTATTCATTTGTATTAATTGTTTTTTGTCCATTGGTAGTATATTTAGTCATTTTGTTCACTCATGAGAGGTAAAAATGAGTATGTTATTGAGTGAATGTTTTCTTTTTTTCCTCTTCCACTATTGTTGATCTCTCTTTTTTCCCACAATTTTCCCCTACATAAATCAACCAATGATTGGTTCAAAGTAATAATGAGAAAGTCGAGCAGAACTTAGTATGCAAACAAAGAAAAAAATGACTTTAGAAACTTTCCTAAACACCTAAACTTGTCTTTGAGAAGAGGTAGCAATAAAATAAAAATAAAAATAAAAAGAAAGCTGTAAGACCCTGCTTCGTGTGTGATTGATACAACCCTAGTCTGTTATATGTATCCTTGAATAGATGGTGAGATGTGATGTGAGAAATAAATAGTTTGGTTATGTGGAAATATTCTTATATTTCATTTTAACGTTCTAGTTGCATTTTCATTGCCGTGAGTGTGTTAGGCATGTATGTAAATGAGGGAATACAATTGAAATGTTAAATTGAATTGTTGTAAGATCAAATCTTGGGATATTTAACTAATAAACAAATGTGATGTATGATTGTTTCTAATGATTGCATTGGTAATGTGGAGGAAAGTCAGGGTACAAGTACAAGAAGGGATAATTTATTTTTGGGGTTGTCAGGGTATTTATTTATGTCATGTGATCTATGTAAGTTGGGGTTAATGTTAGAAGTCATTATCCAAGTTTGAATTTCGGATGAGTCCCTAAATGGGTCTTTAAAGAGGGTTGTTGGTCAATTTCCTTGGTTGGGATGCAAAAATAAACCCCCTAGGGTCTATACCATAATAGTAGGGGTCAAATGGGCATATAATAATGCCCCAAGGATATGATTTGACCCCTGAAAAGTCCTCATAATGGAAAGTGACGAGTTTTGAGTAAAAAGATGGGATGGAAGGGTTTTCCAAGTGCATGTTCCTATTTAATAAGGAAAAAAACTCATTGATGGAAGTAGGTGCACTTCACACCTCCCCACCCAAAGTTTGTAATTTGAAACTCCTATATATTTTGGAGAGGAAGAAGGAGTAGGGTGTTACCCACTTCTCCTTTTGGAGAACTTTGGTGTAGATTGGAGAGAAGAGGAGAGGAGGAGAGGAGTATCCCTCTTAGGATATGGTGCTCAAGATAGATTGGCTTGGAGAGGAAAGGATGATGGAAGAGCTCAATCCCCTCATATAAACAAAAAGATAAGTTTCCTTACTCTCATTCTCCCTTGCTTATTGTTGTTAGAAGGTGAAATGTTTGTATGGATCATTATTGAGTATGGTAAGTGGGGAACTTGAATGCATGTAATTTTATGTTATGTTATTCTTATCCCTTTTGTAAAATTTGTAAAGACCCCATGTACCATCTTGGGGCTGAAAATAATTCCTTGCTCGAGGGTATGGCTAGAGCCCCTGAGGCTTCATGATGCCATTACGGTAGGGAGGAGAGCAAGATTTTCTCATTAGTGTATTGCCATGTTAGAAAATTTACAATCTAATTTTGAGGTGGTTATTTACTTAATTTCTATTGAGATCACTTGTAATAAAATTTGTTACCAGATTTATTTATTTCTGATATATAAAATAAATATAAATATAAACTAGTGTTCTAGGGTGTTGTAAGTTATGAGGAAAATATCCCTATTGAATTATTCCTTTCCATGTATAGAGCATTAGTTTTAATGAGAATTTTGTGCTACTAAACAGTGGCATATAATGGTGATTATGTACTTAGCATTTGTATGAATTTGGTTTCCTATGCCTTGTGGGAATTACTGCAACCACCTTCCTAAATTTAATTGTATATTTATAAGGATTACATCTTGTTTTCAAATCTGCTATTATCATTATCACAGTAGTGTCCAAGCTTATACTAAGAAGATTAATAGATAGAGGGATGTATGATCTACTGTGAAAAATGTGCCAAGAAGCCATATAGGGTTTCACTTGGAATAAATACATGATAGAGATAGGTTGCATTTCATTCTCCTAGCAGTAATTTTTATGAAAGAATAGTGACCTGCAAATTTACAATAGATTCATGTGTCAGTTCTTTTGGAGAGTTCAAAGTAATAATTAAAATAAAACACAGAGAGATTTTGTAAACCTCTAAGATCTTTGTTGCTATTATGCCATGTATGAGGCAAAAGCAAAAGAAAAAACAGAAAATAAATACAACTTCAAAGTGCTGTTTAAAAATGAAACCAGCAAATACATAACCTAGAAATATTAAAGAATCAAATCTCGGGGTTTGATTTAAATTAAGAGAGCAAAGATTTGCAGATCCGAAGCAGTATCATTGCTATCTCAGAGGATAGTGTAAACACAATCAGGAGGCCACTGTGGGTATAAACCCTCCCACCATTCCATTCCTCATATTCCTTATTTCTGCAAAACAAAGCATTATACCAGTGAAGTTAAGTAAACTCCAACCATGGCCGAAATTAGGAGAAACTTGAAACAAAGCATCATAAATAAAAGCATAAAATGATTGTTGGTGACCCTCATCAACTAGCGGTGGAGTAGATACAACATTGTCAACCTATTTTTAACCTCTAAAATTCTATGTTGGGCTACTTGTTCCACAACTCTTTAAGATGCACGCAGCTTGATATTGCATAAACAAACTTAAATATTTTGAGTAGTTGAGAAGTAGCTGGCAATAATTTATTTCCTACGGTATGTTTCAAAAGCTCAAGGCATGGAATATAAATTGGAGTGTCAAACAAACCAATGAATAAATCATGACTTTTTCAGAGATGGTGTATAAGCTGAAATGTCATAATGACAAGGGTCTATAGTGATTGTCCTTTTGATCAAGTTAGATGAGAGGCGTCACTGCTACATGCAAGGATATTCTTTTTTAATATATTCCAGGCATGTAAAGGTCCAGGTTCATTCTTAATTCAAGAGCGCTACCCAACTTGTTAGTCATTGGTGATTTGTAATTAACCCTTCATTGAAAACCGGGGCATAATCACTGAGTGCCAAAAATATTTTATTTCAGATTTAATGTCTTTGGTGATGGTGTCTTGCGTAGTAAGTTGTTCTGATTGCAGTTGATAACATTAATAGCTAGAGATGATTGTGCTGCACAGTGGCTAACTATGGATGTGACAACAGATTTTAGAAGTTGCAGAAATAGGTGCCTAAGTCCCTTAAGACTGTCTCCCGTATAACTCGAATGTGTGAGCGTTGTAGTATGGTTGGCAAGATTAAAAATATGCAAAGAATAATAGGGTTATTATTTATTAATTTGAGATTTTTCCACAAGTGGTCGACTGAGCATATCTGGTGTCAGTGGGTACCCATGCAGAAAATAAATTTGCAATAAATCGAACAGGCCTGTCTTGGATAAGAGTTTGGTAGAAATACTAAATATTGTGGGAGAGCTTGTTTGATAATGTAAGCATAGTTTACGTGCGCAGTCAGTTAAAGTTAGAAACCTTTCATCATCGGTATGCCAGTTAAGTACATCAGTATGTGAAGTCGAATGCATGCACCTATCTAAGTTATTACGGTTACATTGTAAAACAATAAAAATTAATTAGAATATATAAACCTCCTTCCAGGCATCACAGCTAGAAGCCATAGACAAAGAGATATTTATGCAAGCGTGATAATTAGAGTTTGATTCAATATTTGTCATATTTTTTAGTACTGTCAAATAAATAAATAAATATCTTGATATTATGACATTAACAAATAAATCATTGAATACGATGAAATCAAACTCACTAATAAAATACGGTTACATTTTTAATATAATCTATATAAAGACTATCAATATGTTCAATAGCGTAACTTCAGAATGCTATGACAAAATAAATGAGGGAAGACAAATTGAAAGATTATAAAATAAAATAAAAGTAAGAGGATCATGCATTATGGACCTAGGGTTGAGTGTCATGTTGTGAAAGCTCCCATCTAAGACTCCACGTTGACCCTTCATGAGAAACCTCTTTAAAAAAAAAACATCGTAGTATTCTTTATGTTAAGATAGTCCTTAAATAAAGTAAAGGGGAATATATTCCCATATTCTAAAATAAGGATTCTATTAAATTAAATTAAAATTATATATGGATAGCTAGGATTTCTTTATTCTTAGAAAAAAATAATGTTAGGTGTTTACATAGGAAATAGTATAATTATTTGTATATACTATCTTCTTATTTTTATAATTCTTTTAAAATTACTTTCTAAAGTTAATTATTTATAGGGATAAGCAAGAATTAAATAAATAATAGTAAATCATAAATTAATAGGTACAAAATAATTTATATGGATGACAATAAATTAATTAAAAGAAGAAGTATTATAGTGTTAATAATTTTGAAGCTATTTGTTAAGTACGTATATAGATGTAGTATATGTATATTTATATAGTCTTATGTTTAAATCTTTGCATATGGAGATTAATGAACTTGAAATCCTTAAAATATAATTATTTGGCAAAAATAAAAGGGATTGGAGAGTAAGACATCATTTTGCAGTTTAAGTATTAATACTTGGGAGTTACTTTTGATACGGGTATTAATACGTATCTCCATTAATACCTATAGATTTTGGATATGAGTAGTAATAATATTAAAATGATCTAATATTACTCTCATCATAAAGTCGATTCTCAATATCAATAATCATATCGCATAAATGATCTAGCATTAACGATAAAGGGGTAATGCCAATGTTTATATCACATGTATATGTGTTAATACTGAGGGAAGGATACCAATGTTAGTGCTAGTGAGTATTAATAGTATTAATAATCAAAGAGTAATGTCAACATGAGGGTGCCATTAACATCGGTACTAACAAATAAGATTAACATTAATCTTAGTGAGCAATAATAATAATAATAATAATAAAATAAATAAATAAAATTCAAAATATATAGATTCATAAATATTATAGAGTTAATAATGATATCAAAATTATAAATATTAAAATAAATAAAGATAATTTGGTTATTGGAGGTAAGGGACAACATTAATATTTTATAGTTACATTAGTAAATATATTGTTGTTGGGAAGAATCTTAATATTAATAACTATACCAAAATCAATAGTATCAGTAGCATGACCATCAATGATGATAGCCTTCGCTTGTGGCAACCATTTTAGGAATGACACCAATGCTAATAATAATACGTGTATTAGTGATCCAAACGAATTTAATATATAATAATCATAAGTGGGATGATTAAGCATGAATAGGGTAATATAACTCTAGTAATAATATTTATTTTATCATGTATATTTTTGGAGTTTTGTCATTATGAATTTTATAAGAATTTTTTTTTATTCCTAATAGTCATAGCATTAACTAAAGAAAAATTATAAGTATTCGTGTGGCAGTGGCTAAGCGGTGTTATCATTGCAACAACTTAGTATTCAAATGTTTTTAGTTTTTATTATAGATATATCCTTCTCCTTGAAATACTTAGTGATATGCATACCTTAATTAAGGCATTAAAAGCAAGTAATAACAAAAAAAAAGAAAGTTGGGTTTTCTAGCGTAAAATTATGGGCATGACAAAAGCAATAGAATGATCCCCTTTTATATGACAGTAAAAGACCCCATTCACTACTTATGGGTTGAGATAGTAAATGACAAGTATACAAATGAATAAACAAACTAACAAACAAAACAAAAAAAATTATTAAATGACTTATTATTTTTCTCAGAGAATAAATATATAAAAAAATATATAAATAAATAATAAAGAAAGAAAAAAAATCCCATGAAGGGACTCTCAAATCCTTTTTCCCTACTCACCTATGAAACAAACAACCACCAAAACAAAAAATCAATCCAGAGATCACTATATCAAGCTAAATTTATGTGAATGTGCCTCACATGTGCCACACAAAAGATTATTACAATTATCAATCTCAAAATCAAGAATCTTGGAAACTGAGGCATTGCTTAAATTTCATAGTAAGCTAATTTAAATTTAAACAGATGTGGAAATCCCTAAACACACCGATATCAAATTCCTAATAAATCTCCTGATTCTCTACGCACATAAAAAGAAAACTTAGTATATCAGATTGTTCCCAAAGAAACGACAATCGATTGGGTGATTTTTATAAATTGAAGATTGCTGACGAATTAGGTACCGTTAGATTGGAGCTGATCTCGTTCATGAATCTCCTCCATCTACATGTAAAATCGAAGCTATATTCTCTTTACTCACAACACCTTGTTATGGTCAACCTCTTCAACAAACAAATAAACAAACAAAAGGAAACAAAAAAAATCCACTCCTATTGGTTTCCACTCCTCCAAAATCTTCCTCGTTGGTATTCACCTTTCACTTCTCCAATTTGGTGAGCTGTAACCTTAAAAAAAGGTTTCGATGAGGGTTTTATAGTATGTTTATTAAAATGAAATTACAACCAAGAGCCGATAATGAGCACATTTAGGTTTTGACATTATGACATCCTTTACCTTAAGTATGTTTTTCACCATTTTTTGTTGCTTTCCCCGTCACTATTGGTTTTTGCTCCTCCAAAATCTTCCTCACTGGTATTCACCTTTCACTTCTCCAATTTGGTGAGCTGCAACTTGAAAATAAGGTTTCGACGAGGGTTTTAGAGTATGTTTATTAAAATGAATTTACGGCCAAGATCCAACAAATAAAAGAAAAATAAGAAAAAACAAGGAAGGAAATAGACAAGAAAAGTCACAAGAAAATCCTCAACACTGCCTCTAGCCATTGCCTCCATTGTGAGCCTCAATGTTGGCTCCCTACTTGCATCGGCGCCAACAAACTCTGTTCTAATTTTACAGTGGGAGGTGCCTGTATGTGGTAGTCAAACGTTAAGGTTCGAGTTTATTTGCTTGTTGGGAAACATTCCCACTAAAGAGGATTTCAAAATGGATTCCAAAGTAGATAAACTAGAATACATAAATTTCCTCTCGCTTATCTTGCACAATAAATATATTATATTGTATTATTATATAATATTAAATATGTTATAATATAATATTATATAAAATAATATAATAATATAATATATTTTATAATATAATAAATATAAATATAATATAATATTAAAATATAAATATAATATAAATAATATAATATTTTAATATCATATAATATAAATAATATAATATTGTAATATTATATAATATAAATAATATATTATATTGTAATACAAATATTATATTATATTATAATATAATAATATAATATAAATATTATATATTATATATTATATTATACTATAATACTATAATATAAATATTATATTATATTATAATATAATAATATAATATAAATATATTATATTATATTATATTATAATATTATAATATATATATATTTTTAGGTAGGTATTGTCATGGGGACAGCTCCCATAAAGTGTGAATCAAAAAAGAGATTAAAAGCATGCCCTGAAAATAGGGGTGCGACATAAGATGACCCAAATGGGCATTCCAAATTAAAAGAATACATGGTCAACATTAAATCTTTTTTCTTTTCGGAGCTTAATGTCATTCAGATAAAGGGAAGAGGTTTCTTCTGCCTAACTATATTCCAATCTTGTTTTGTCTTGGAGGTGGAGTTAGGATCGGTACACATGCTCCCATTCTTCACATCATCATTGCAAGTGGCTACTAGAGAAAAAGTAGAAACCTCAACCTTGTTGAGGAGGCCCAACTGTGCGATCACTGGAGAAGACACAGAGACATTAGCCAAGCTAGCATCAGAGCCATTAACTTGTGAAACGGTTGCAAGAGGGGAAGTTGAAGTGTTGGAATCCATCAACAATAGGGGAGGGTTTGCAGTGCCAATAGCCTTCATTTGGGGGATGGGGGAGGAGCCGAGCTCTGAGAAGAGGGAGAGGGAGGAGTTACAATCTTTGAAGGAGGAGAAATAGCATAGTGGCATGGATCAGCCCCTTCCCACCATGAGGGTTTGCTAGTAGAAGCAAAATTAGCTTGCACCCCACCAATCCTCCGCCTACACTAAGAAGTTCCTTGGTCTGTGGCAAAGAAAAATTTGCATATGAATGCAATATTTTTATAGTCTATTGGTTGGCACCATCGTCTCTTACCTACTTTGAGATAAATTTCTACCAAAATACCTTTTGAGACATCCATCTCAACACATAAGCGAGCAAATTTTGAGTTTTCATAGTTTATTGTTTCGTCTGAGATGTAATGATATTTCCCCAACCCATTGTCGATCCCCTTCAGGTAATCAATTTCTCAGAACTGTAATGGGAGGTAGGGTAAATGGACCCATAGATATGCCATTGAAAAATTCTCTATGTGTGGATCAAATGAGGGGAACCAGGGCTTCATGCATAGAAAATTTCCATGAAAAGACGATTAGTCAGTCTTGAGCACCATTTCTTTGTCATCCTCATAATCAAATTCTAAGATAAAGAACCTCTTCGTGCATGGATATATAATGATTTCATCTTCCAAATAATTTTTCCAGTTCACCTCAATCCATGAATGTATATCACAAAGTTTAGGCCAAACATTCATAAAATGACAAATTAGAGCATGTTCCACCAAAAAATCTTCTTTGTCACAGGCCAATTCATTGAGGTAGATCTTCGGAGCAGCGACCAAATGTCGAACAACAAAGGGTGGGTAAATAGAAACGCCACTATTAGGCAAAGGGGTATCGAGTTTTAGCATGGAAGGGGATGCTCCAGGTACCAATGATTTGCTTCACTGAGGAGAGAGGCGCACATCTATGACATCCGCAAAACTCTTCTTTGAACCACCCCCAATTGAACAGCCAAAACCCTTATTTAGAGAACCAAATGTCGTAGAGTGAGAAGTCGTCAAACTCATACCGCCATCATCTAGACGCTGACCAACATCCACTGAACGTCGAGAGTTCTGAGGAGCATCATATCTATGAGGGAGGCTATTGTCTACTCATGAGTGCACAGGCATGACCATAGGATCCACAGATTTCACTTTAGGGCAAGCAACAGATAGTGACACACCCTCAGGTTCGCCCAACCTATGGCCCGTCGCAGGTGAGAGTGCACATTGATCCTGTTTGGAGCTTGCAGAGGATGCAAGAGTTGATGGAGTTTTCGGAGCAGAGAGCGCCATTTTTATATGAATAATTCTATAATATTATAGTATAATATTATATTGTTATAAATATTATATTTAATATTATAATATTATATTATATAATATAAATACTATGTTATAATATTATATAGTATTATAATATATATATATATATATATATATATATATATATATATATATATATATATATATATATATATATATAATTTTATTTTTGGCTGGTAACAAATTTTTTGTATCACTTTGAAAATAAAGATTACATCATTTTCACCATTTTCGTTACCATCCAAAAAACAACAGTTCTACAATTTAAACCAGAACACCAACACTTTAACATGCAAAAAATCCATACTAAACAACAACCCCTACCACTACTTAGGTATTAGAAGCCCCAACTACACCAAACTTTATCCCTTAAAATTCCATCATACCCATTATAGAAATTTAAGAAAAATACTACACTTCAGGTACTTCTATCAAAGCTAGTACTAACAACAAAAAGAAATTAAAACACTGTAAAAACCACCCAAGCCCGTTCCATCAAGTTAATTTTTCCAACACCGTCGCTCTTTGATCGACCTTCTTCAACATTCTCTTCCTCTGGCATCTCCCTTTCTTCTTCTTCTTCTGGCTTTATGCCATCACCTCCAAACATTGCATTTCTGCTTTCTCCTCCACTTCCATAATTTCAATGAAAAGTTTGAGAGCTTTCCAACCTAGTCGAGCTTCTTCATAGCATCGTGCCTTGAATCTCCCTTCTAGCCAACGGATGAATGGCATCAATCCCACTGACGTATAAAACTCCTCCATTTCTTCAATCATAATCCCTTCACTGACGTCTAGCCCTACCCCTGAAATTGCCCATTCAAGAATTGACTCCATGTCCACTAGAATATCCTCATGGACAATTCTCTTCATCAATTTCCTTACCATTTCAATAGTTTCTTCCAAGTCAAGACCCAATGCAGCTATCAACGAATAAACATCCATATTGGTCCTATATTTGTGCCTCAAGATCCCAAAATCTTTGCCTATTATCATTCTTGCGTATTGCACTAACTTCTTGTCCTCAATTAGGAATAACCCCTTTAGTCTTTCCCCTCACACATCACCATGAAAAGGGTTTAACTGCCTTCGTGAGAGGAGAGTAAAATTAGCTTTCATAGCTCTTTGTTTTTGTAATGCCCCGCCACACAACCCTAGAGGAAGTTTCAATTCACTACAAAAGCGTACTAATCTTTTTTTATTAAAGTGAATTAAACATACATGTTCACCTATAATTGACAACATCCCCTAAAGCTACGTAACTGAGATTACTTAAATTACCATTAATAAACATCATTCAAATTACGTTGCATTAAATAACTCAAGTAATAAGCATTCATTCAACATAAGTAAATACCAAGATAGCTAGGAATATAATATCCTCAACATATATCCATTACATGATTAACTGATTACAACACTCATTCCCAGAATGAGTCAAAATACATAAGTGTTACAATTACATACATTCTCCTCATAAATACAAGAGGGGTAAAAAAAACTCATTACAATTTGAATTACAACAGTGCAAGAAAAGAATAACAAGATCCACGAGTTGTCCAACTGGATGTCTCACCTCCATGAACTGAAGATCAATGGGGACCCAATGGTTTATGGTGCATGTTCCACCCAACCAAGTGGTACCTGAAGGCCCACCCCCCCATGCTAGGAGATAGTAACAATGCAACATGGACAAGAAATCTACTACCTCGAACCAAAGCCAGAATCATACTGACACATATTGACTCAACCAAACATATGCACAATATAAGTCTGACACTAACATGGTTACATTGCTTCCAGACATATTATAATCAAGTGTGCTAAAGAATCCATACACACAACATAAACTCAATGTTATCCTAGAACGAGTGTCATCGCAAGGTTCGTCATGAGATCTCCTTTGGGCATTTTTCATAGGTTCCGGTAATCTTGGTGACCTCAACCGAATCCTGGTCCTCACACTCACCCATGCGGAATCAACTACCTCTCATGAGGACAAGATGGTTGATCTTGCCATTCCAAGCCTTCTCACTCACCCCAAGTCTAAACAAGCCCTTGTGTCTATGAAAGAGGTTAATTTATCTTGATTAATGTGAATGCATCCTAATCATCTCAGTACATTACTTTAATTATCACTTATTAAAAATACTTCTAAAGGTTACCCGGTTTACCTCTTTGGGCTCCGGCCCCTAACAAAAGCCACTCTTCTAATGGATAACACGCTACTCAAATCTAGACTCCAAGGGTAACTCAAGTGCTATAGAACTAAACAACACAATCTCTCCTATTCTAGGAGGCGACAATAAGGAATTCCACTCCAACACTTAGAGGAAAACAAACTCATAAAGCACTACCTAAGGGAAAAACGAACATTAACTTAACAAGGGAATGACCCACATTCACTGGAAGACTTTACAATTTAAATCTTAATCACCCGTTCCCAAAGAAATCAATATAAGGGAATTTAATATCAAAAGTACACTAGCAAGGAAACATACTATATTTGGATATATTAAATCCATATTCTTATATAATGCATCTCGCAGAAATTAAAACAATATCTTCCTAAATTTTCATTAAAACAAATAAATTCCTTCATTAAGAATAAATACTTTTCTCTATCTAACTAACCATGCACATTATTAGTTTCAGTTAAATTACTTATCAAAATAATTGTATGCACTCTTATGTCTAAAACAAAATATTAAATATATAGATATACAAATCTATATATAAAACAAAATAAAAATAAAGTAACATTTTCATTATGCAATAATTTTATCTTTCTATTTTATTAAAATTACCAGTCCACAAAATCAGTTAAATTTTGTAAAAAGTTCATACATAGGAACAATTTTTCAAATAAACAAATAAAAATCATCCTTATATTAAATACTAAATATGAATTTTTAAAACATATAGTACTCATCTTAACCAATAAACTACACTATACAAAAAATACAATAAAATTAAATATATTACACAAAAAAAAAAAACAAATCAAATAATAAATAAAAGTAAATAATATAAAATAAAAAACAAAATAAAAAAATAAAAAGTAAATAAGGCAGGACCGAACGGTACACCGTCTGACGGACGGTACCACCGGTACCTGCTGCCTGTGCCGACTGTACACACAGTACAACGACCAGCTAAACTTTGGGGAGGCTGCACCTCCCATGGGGAGTGTGTCCCCCAAGTGGTGGGTGCACTGCCCATGGTAGGTACGTCCTTCCCTTGGGAAGAGTGGGTAGTCGGGGTTTGACCTCCCCACCTGCCATTAAATAAAAAGTTCTCTTTTTATTATTATTATTATTATTTTTTATTAAATAAAACAAACTTTTATCATATTTCGAAAACCAAAAAAAAAAAAATCATAAAAGAAATCAACGAGTTTCTTTGAAACTCGTTTTCCAATATTGCTCGTTTCCTGATATTGTCGTACGTACGACGTTTTGTTAAAAAGACAAATAACAGTATTATATAGATAATCTTAGATTTTTAAACATAAATATATTTGTAAATATATATTATATGTATTTATATTCGAAAATATAATACATTTAATATATATTTATATATATATTTACACAGCTAATATTACTGGTAATATCGAGAAGAAAATAAAATAAAACCAGTAACAGGACATTAATTAAATTTTTTCTAGAATATCTTTCAAAATTTCAAGAGGTGTAAATATAATTTCCTTTAAACTATTCCTTCAAATTTTCAAATAATTAAACAAAGGAAAATTAAATAGATCTTTATTTTATTTTATTTTCAATTGAGGTTTTCTATGAGGGTTTGAGTTTTCGAAGAACAGATCTGAAAATTTTCAAAAGGTAAAATCTTCATACTAAAACCTAAATGTTTGAAGCACAAACAAATGTTTAATTTAAACAATGAATCTTCGAATTCTCGTTTACTAAATAAAGTCCTACAGTAAATTTAACAATTTTCCCCAAATTTGGATTAATTTAAATTTAGATTCGATTAACAAATCCTATTGCACAATTAATTCAATACAAATTCTTAAACCACTAAATTGAATTGAACAAAACAAGAACAAAACCTGAAATCTGAAGCTACAAAAGAAGATGAATTTTTTTTTGATGCAAGCCTCCTCCAAGAATTTCCTGAATTTCCTCAAATGTGCAACAAATCCAATCCAAAACCAAAAACTGATTCAAACCCTTCTTGTACAAATTTTCCAAAAATCCTTCACTACTCTAAAAGATGAATTCTTCCCCAAAACTTCTCTCTCCAAAATTGAAAACATGCATTCCACATAAATCAAAAATATCTAATACAACCCTAATTCCCATTGCATGCAAAGTTGAGAATTAGATATTTATTTTCTTTTCTATTTTCGAAAACCCAAATTGAATTTCAAATACAATTTCGATTTCCTTTCAATTTCTTATGATTTAATTTAATTTAATTTAATCCAATAAACTTAATTAATTAATTTTAATTATTTAATAACTAAATTCAACCCTTTTGAGATTAAAATTTAATTAATTAAATAAATTAAAATTTAACTAAATTAAATTTCATTATCAACTTTAAATATAACATCAAAGCATAATTTTAATTTAATATTAAAATAATCACTACTTTTTCCAATGCAATTATTCTAAACATTAATCTAACAATAATGCATTTAATAGAATCATATAACATTAAATAAGGTAAACATGACTCAACGACCAGGACAGGCGACACACTAAGGCTAGGGTGTATACCTAACACATGTTATCTAGCTACTATCTCCCTTTCAACTTAACTATTGGATCGACACGCTCAAACTTGTGAGACCAGGTGGAGTTAATGTCATGTACCTGCAACCTGAAACCAAGTAAACAACATAATATAATACATCCAACATATAATACACACCGTGAAGAAGAAATCACGGATTCGCAGGGCGCTCGCAAGCGAGTGATGCGAAACCATCCTCTTCACCAATCCACTCATCAAAGACTGACATTACATCATAATCAGTAATCACATAATAATATCTCATGCTAACTCTACTAACATCATTAATCCATTATGCATGTGAAAAAATAATCAGATAACCTCATCACACAATAATAGTTGTTGTTCAATAGTAGCGATCAAAACACAAACAACAAGGTGTGTCCAGTATCATAGTAGTTGCAACCCAAACATAGCATAAAGAAAAATGAACAAGAAGCAAAACGAAGGGGTATTACAATTTTGCCAGTACCACCACCTTCATTTGTTGCTCATAGAGCCACCAACACCACTCCAAGACGCAAATAAATTCCTCAAACCCAATGGTCAGGGAATTAAAAACCATCTTGAATGTTGCACACCAAATTAAATGCACCAGGTACTGAAGAGGCATCACCAACCTTTCTTGCATTTAGCCTGTCTTTTCAAAAATTCATCACACCTCTCACCATATCATCTATTTAATGCATTTTACCCATCCTCCAACTCAGTTAAGTCCGTTGAACTTACCTCTCTAAAATCTTCAAAATTAAAATCACCGACTTCTTCAAATTTTATGGCCCATTTTGATAGAACATTAGCCTCTGTATTACCCATCCTTCTAATATGGCTCACCAAAAAAATTTCACACGAGGCTAATTCTTCTCAAATTTTCTCAATGACATTTTGCAGATGTCAAGCACTGATGGTCCCCTTTATCACCGCTTACATTGCGAATCCCCTTCTAGGTGTATCTTATTTGCTCCTAACTTTCTCCCAAATTTAATTGCTAATAAAGCTACTATTGCTTATGTTGAATTGTGTGTTCCATCTACCAACTTTTCTGCCCCTAACACAATCATTTCTCCCTTCAAATCCCAAATTATAAAGTCGTCCCCTAATGGACCAGGGTTCCCCTTAGAAGCCCCATCGAAATTAATTTTCCACCATCCTTCCAAGGGTCTTTCCCAAGTGATCACCCCTGACACCTTGGCAGTTGGATTCACCCAACCCGACCCCTTAACAGGAAATAATATAATATTAATAATATAAGATTATAACATATAATAATATAATATAATATAAATATAAATATTATATTATATTATATTATATTATTATATTATTATATAATATAATATAATATAATATTATTATATATTATATTATAACATATAATAATATTAAATATATTATAACATATAATAATATTATATTGTATTATATAATAATATTATATTATATTATATTATATAATAATATTATATTATATTATATTATATTATATTGTATTATATTATATTATATTGTATTGTATTATATTATATAATAATATTTATATTTATATTATAATATAATACTGTATTTATATTATAATATAATACTGTATTTATATTATAATATAATATCTATATTATATAATATAGATCTTATGTTATTATATAATATAATATAATATAATATAATATAATTTTATATTATAATATATTATAATATAATATAATATAATATAATATAATATATTATAAAATTATAATATAATATATTATATTATATTATATTATATTATATAATATATTAGATTATATAGTATATTATAATATATAATATATTATAATATATTATATTATATTATATTATATTATATTATATTATATTATATTATATTGTATTGTATTGTAATATAATAATATATTATTATATTATATTATAATATAACCCACTCCCTTAATTCGAAATATATATTTTTAATTATCCACTTTAATATCATATTATCTATTTTTTTTATTTGTGTGACTAATTATTTAGTTGTGTTTTTTACCTAACGATCAAATTAGTCATTTATAATTATGTTGCAAAAAATTAGTAGAATTTGGTCATTTTTAGTTGTTGTGACTAAAAGTTTTAGTCACGTAGTCATTTATTTGCCAAATTCTACTAGTGAATTTTGCATCCATAATCATTGCATGATATTTCTACCATCTCTCTTATGGAAGTTATTTTGTCTTGTGGGTGATCTTGGGGTGTTGAGGAGTTCACCATGTAATGCCCTACCACATAACCCTAAAGGATGTTATAATAACTACAAAAGAGTACAATTTATTTAAAAGTACAATATAACATGAAAGTTCACTATCTATCACCAACATCCTCTAAGGCTACGAGACTAGGGTTACATCCAAACCCATAAAATAAAACATAAATACATCCATAGCATGACTAACTACTTAAGAAATAAATGTTCATACATTCCAAACATAGAAATTGCATCATAAAGATAAGATATACATAAAGATTCCCATATAACATTAACTCATTATAAAAGTTTACATCACTCATTCCCAGAATGAGGTAGTTCATACAAATGTGTTGTATAATACATGAAACCTCCTCGAATACAACCGAGGGGTAATAAAATACAAAAGTTATCTATAACAATAATCAAGCCTGGAAATAAACAAGCTGGAATCTATGAGCTCTCCAACTGGAAAACCTCACCATCACGATCTACAAATAAAGGGGACCCGACAGTGTAGGGTGCACATTCCTCCCAACCAAGTGCTACCCAAAGGTCCACCCCCCGTGCTAGGAGATAGTAACAAGGATACAATACCAAACCTATTACCTCTAGACACCGATTGACACAAAATGATTAAACTAAATACAAGAACCTTACAATCACCAAAGTCACATTGCTTTCAATGTTACACAATCGTTTATATCACAAAACTAACAAATAGTTGACTTAGGAGGAGTGTCATCACAATGTTGCATGGGATATCCTGGTAAGTCTTCCTAGGCCCCGACCCCCATCTTGGGATATCTTGGTAGCCTCTCATGATTCTCGGCCCCACATGCAATCCAAAGCGGAATCAAATATCTTCCAAGAAGACAGGATATCGATCATTCCATTCTAGGCCTTCTCGTCTCATCCCAGATCTAAAATAGCATAAGGGTCCATGAGCAAGGCACATTAATCTTAATTAAGTTTTGAATACTACCCAAGGGTAAGTAAAGGGATGAAACCAAGAAACACAACAATCCCAAATGATTATACTACAACTGGGCGACTTACTGACTCGACTAACTAGTTTCCCCACTCAAGTGAACAAAAGAAATCATAAGCACATCAAAGAGACACAATAGTACAGTAAAATCATTTTAATACCAATTTGCTTACAGGCAATAAAGCAATTAAGTATATTTGTACATTCCAATTTTCCCAATTTAACCAATTTAAATTCAATTCCTCCTTTTACATCATATCATTTATAAACCCACTTGTGCATTTGTATGCACCAACTACAAAACTATTCCATTTAAATACACATGTTTATATATATAATTATATAAATATAATATTTAAATAATTCGAACTTAACTTCAGTTTTCCAAAGCAATAATGAAATATACTATTTTATCATTTAAAATCTAACTACAATTTCCAACAAATGGTGAGTATAAAAATATTTAAAAATACCTCAAGGTATATATACATATAATATACATACATATATATGATATATATATATATTATTTATTAAATTAAATTCCAAATATAAAAATTAAAAGTGGATTTAAGTATATAAATATATATACATATATATACATTATATATATAAATATATATTAAATTATATATTTACATATATATATATATAAATATAGATTTATATACACACATATATATATATATATATATATAGATTTATATACACACATATATATATATATATATATATAATACCAATTTAAAATACCTTAAAATCATAACACTCAAATTCCAAGTTTTCCTTACCACAGGCGGATGGAAGACATTAATCATCGGTTCGCAATAAAAATCAATAAACAAAGCTGACATATATTAAAGACCAAGCCATGAATCCATGGTCGGGTCGGCCGTGTGCACACAGCTGAGCCAGTCATGGTGTGGCTGGTTAAAGGTAGGGAGGGCTATGGAGGGACTATCTCCACCATATCGCTCCCTTATGGGGGCGACGGTGGGGGTAATAACTCCCCAAACCTTCAAATACAATCACTCCCTTTTTATGCTATCTAAAACTTCAACGAATTCATAATACAAATCACCGCAAGTTTTATGCTTTTATATGAAATTTATTTTATAAAAACTAAATTTTGGGTCACAGCAAAACACGAATTCACATTATAGATTCTGTGTAAGCTTCTCAAAAAGAAAACAACTTCATCAGGAGATTTGATAGATATATAATTGTATATGTATGTATATATATATATAAAGAAACATCAAACGCTTGATCCAGAAAAGAGAAATTCTTTTTTCCAAACTATTCCTATAGGGAAATTATACAACCTCTTTCAAGTGTTTTCCAATAAAACAAATAAATTCAATTTGGATTTCTTTCCAATAACGACACCATCACAAGATTTTATAAAAATACAAACCCATAAGATGAGGAACAATAAATTCCTATAGAAGAGTTTCTATAGTTAAATTTCTTTCCTAACAGAGAATTTCTCAGATCTCAATTCTTCTGGATTCTTCTAAATTCACAATACACCCAATTTTTAATTTTGCAATAGTTCCCATAGAGAATTTCATTCTACAAAATATTTTATTCTATAAGGGATGGACTTTATTCTATAGAGGATTTCATATACGACAATTACAATTTTTAAAACAAAACTCCAACTTAAAATTTTGCACAGACAATCTTTTACAGAGACAAATCTAAACTAAGAAGCTTTTCAATATAAACTAAACAAAAAATTAAAGAAGCAACCTGTAGTCCAACACCCATGACTTTATAAATTTGAAGCAGCACCTCCTCCACAAATCCAAGTATCTTCTCCCGAACAAACAATAGCTTCCTTCTGAACAATACAATTTTCCAAACACAACAAATTATCCCAAGAGTAACTTTTCTAAAAATTCAAGAACACCAAAACTTCTTTCTACAGTAATTCTTCCAAAAAAAATTCAGAACACATGCAAAATCACATACAGACTTTCTTTTCAATCTATTTCCCAACACACAAAATATCCTTGTGCTTCTGTTGTGAAGAAGCCTCTTACTTCTTCCATTAAAGCCACAATTTTCTCCCCGAGAATAAATTTCCAACAACCTCATAAATTCTTCTAACACATGTTAAAACTCAAAAAATATCTTTAACAACCAATTTGCATAAAATCCTCCCAAAATTTAAAATTAAAAACATTTGATAATTACAAAATATTTACCATTTCAAATTTAACTTAATTAAACTAATTTAATTAATTAATAATATAATCCTAAGATTAGACCATTTACCAATTAAAATTAATTAATTAATTAATTAATTCACAACTTCTAACATTAAAATAAGATTAATTTAACAATCAACTTAAATAATTTAATCCATTAAATTCCCCTTTTCAAACTTTTCAACATAATAATTCAAAGCAAAATTAAACAACTTTTACAAATAAAACTGACTAGACCCAACGGCGCACTGAGACTAGGGTAAAGGCTTGAAACAGGAATCCTAGCTACTATTTCCCAATCAACGTTTCCTTTGGGCAATGGACACACTCAAACCTGTGAAGCCAGGTGGAGTCGATCTCCTGTACCTACAAACCTATAAACAAGGAAAATATAGAACATGCATATATACATCATAATAGAACACACTGTGAAGAGGAAATCGTGGAATCACAGGGTGCTGACAATCAAGTGGTGCAATTTCGTCCCCTTCACCAATACACTATCACGAAACTGATAATTCTAACATATACAATCTACTCATGTGCAAATAAAAATGTTATTCAAAATAATCATTATACTAATCAAAGGCATGTCAAAATGATAACATCAAAATAGAGAATCATCACATCATATCATATAATCCTCATCTCTCTATAAATAGTGATCAAAAAATAACAAAGCATCATAATCTAAACATAAGAGCAAAACAGAGGGGTGTTAGATTCTCCCCCTAGGGTCAGGCTTACTCCTGGAAGCTTGCAAATATCCCTAGTACAAACTCCATATAATCACACATAATCAATGGTTCCAAAATTGAACCACTCCATACATCACATAAAAACAACAGTAACCAAAGTCATAATCCTCTAAGCCAAATAAACTACCAATCCAAACAACCAACATGGTGAGGCAACCACCAACAAAGTCTCAAAAACACAGCCTAAAATAAAGAGAATCAATGCAGATAAAACAACACTGAAGGCAATTCCTCAGCCTCTTGTACCATAGGATTTATATGACCTCCCGAATTAGTTGCCTGTCCACTACCAGTAATCTCCACACCTATGCCCTGATTCTCTACTCGATGATGATCAACCGTTGCACTTGTATTATGGGTCCTTCCTGCATCGTTCCTTGTTTGCTTCGTAGCTGACGACTTTTGATTGAAATAAGGTGATTTCCTCTGAGGACACTGTCTAGCTATGTGGCCCTGTTGGCTGTAAGTGTAACATCATGTACCTCTACTCATTGTAGCCTGTGCACTTTGTGTCGACCGCTTCTGATGGTTGCGCTTACAACGCCACTAGTTCCAATTCTTCCTAGATTAAGAACCATTACCACCATGATGAGGTTGTGAAACCTTACACTTAGGTTCTGAGTGTTGTTGTTGCGTACCACACTCATGTCTAGGGCCTAGCTGAGTAAGAAATCCTCAAGCAAAGAACATATCTGAGGACCCATGTGCTCCACACAATCCTTCTCATGGGGACTTAGAAGAGAAGAGTTCAGATGATCGACTCCATGACCACCTCTCTTAGGCATCCTATACACACCACCCAAGAAATGAATCACAACCAGTAGGCAAAATTAACATACATAAACTCATAAATCAAGCACCTTACTCATTATTAAACATAGATTCTACACATACACACCAATGCACATCACCAAAAATTACAACACAAGGCCACACATGGGTCCATCTGGACACCAGAAAGCAGCATACTAATCCATGATACAAGAAATCATGAACCAAGATCAAATAACCATCTCACATAAACCAAAAATCAAAATCAGTAGCTTGATGGTGTTAGGCCACACCTAAGGTGAGACCATCCAAACAAGACCACAATGACCTGTCGCTTGTTGTATAAGGTGATTAGCCTCCAAGAGATAGTCATCACACATAGGTGAGTAGTGGGTCCTAGCTGCATAACAGGCTCATATACCCCCATCCTCAACGTTTCCTACGTCTACTTCCTCGTATACACTCACCAAGTCCGCCTCATACATCCTTGGAGAGGATTCACATTACAACACATTATTGACATTTAAAACACTAAAGATAACTAGCTTATCCACCAAAGTCATAAATAAGAGAAAATTAAGGTTCCATTTCAACAATAAGGCAATAAATATGCATAATTTCAACACTAAATCAAATATATAACCACTAGGGTTATAAGAAAATAAGGTCCCAAGTTGTGGCTAAACCATCACAATCAAATATAACAAGGTGTCGACCTTCACAATCAACTGAAAATTATCAATAACCAAAAAGAAAGTTTAAAATCTTTAAAATTGCACTGTACAACATTGTGTGACTAGTTACTAGCCACAAAACAAGGAAGGAGGAAACAACATCCGACTATCATAGTATCCCTCATGTGGTGCAGAGTAAGCACACCATCCACATGACCTGAAGTGTAATTCTATGACTATCACGTCATCACTCGTCATGGTCATATGCCAACCAGAAAAGGCACGTATTGGTCATATGCCACACGATAGTGTGTCTATGGGTCTACAGAAGTAGGCACGCCCAAAACACACCCCGCATCATGATACCTCATGGAGAAGAAACACACAAGAACACATTGTAGCTCGAGGTATACATGGCTAGGAACTACTCATATGCTACCCGACCAACACGGTCGAAGTAGCCATGAGTATCCCTCTACAAGTGTTTGAGGCCCCATAACGCTCAACACACAAGTAGGCTATCAAAGACAATCTCATAATGTGCCTCCGCATGTCTATGCACATGGCATCATGTAACAAGGCATCATCACCATCACTATGTTGGAACATCAGTGGGGTGTGGTATCGTATCTATTGCATCATGTCAGGACACGTGCAAATACAATATATCACAACATCATCACTAACACTATGTTAGAACATCAGTGAGGTGTGGCACTGTATCTATTACATCATGCCAGAACATGTGCAGATACACTAAATATATAATGCAAAAACGATAATATCAATATGGGATACCTGAGCTTCACCTCTCATACGGACGAGGTTAACTCAACAATGCTAGATCAACATCTCTATGGACGACCAAGCATAAACTAACAAGCCTATGTTGTTGTACTCAAATATGCGGGGATTGGGCTAACACATATGGATCAAGTATCTTGATCCATCATAAGGGAAAGTAGTGGGTATCATTCCTCGGGATTGGTTGAGATGAGATGCTATGTGCCGCAATATGTGTACGCTACACACTCCACCCAAGGAACTTGTGGCAGCTACTATCCCTTCACATATTGAGGGGCTAGAGAACCAAAAGAAAAAGAATCTATGAAACTAAATTTTGTTTACTCTTATGTATAAGTTTCAACCACACATGGGTTGGCCCTCAATCAAGTAACAAACATGCAAACACACATTTTGGTATGGTAAATCCCACACCAAAGTGCAAATATTCCACATGGATGGGTACCAAGTATCACCATCACATGGATACACAAAGAAAGTATGGGGTATTCACAACACTCATACAAGACACAATTACTGGTTCCTTACATTTACAAGGGTTACAACTACATACATAATCCCATAAGAAAATCAAATTCCATAAGCCATGGGATACATATCATTACATTCCATCCATAACCTTTTATCAATTTTCTTTCACACTACTCTTTTCCACAAAGTACTTCATGCTAAGTGTGAAAGCAATGAACACATGATCACTTAACAACTCCATTAACAGATTCACAAGGACAAAATAGTGGACTCAAATGTACCCAGAGTACCCAGTGTATGAACTTGGGGCTCTGATACCATGCCCCACCATGTAACCCTAAAGGATGTTGCAATAACTACAGAAGCACACAATTTTATTTATTTATTTAAAAGTACAATATAACATGAAAGTTCACTATCTATCGCCAACATCCTCTAAGGCGACCAGACTAAGGTTACATCTAAACCCATAAAATAAACCATAAATACATCCATAGCATGATTAACTACTTAATAAATAAATGTTCATACATTCCAAACATAGAAATTACATCGTAAATATAAGATATACATCAAGATTCCCATATAACATTAACTCATCATCAAAGTTTACATCACTCATTCCTAGAATGAGGTAGTTCATACAAATGTGTTACATAATACATGAGACCTCCTTGAATACAACTGAGGGGTAGTAAAATACAAGAGTCATCTATAACAATAATCAACCCTAGAAATAAACAAGCTAGAATCCATGAGCTCTCCAATTGGAAAACCTTGCCATCACGATCTGCAGATAAAGGGGACCCAACAATGTAGGGTACACGTTCCTCCCAACCAAGTGGTACTCGAAGGCCCACCCCCTGTGCTAGGAGATAGTAACAAGGATACAAGACCAAACATATTACCTCTAGACACCGACACACAAAATGACTAAACTAAATATAAGAACCTTACAATCACCAAAGTCAAATTGCTTCCAGTGTTACACAATCGTTTATATCACAGAACTAGCAAACAATTTACTTAGGAGGAGTGTTGTCAAAAAGTTGCATGGGATATCCTGGTAAGTATTCCTAGGCCCCGGCCCCCATCTTGGGATATCCTGGTAGCCTCTCATGACTTTCGGCCCTACATGCAGTCCAAAGCGGAATCAAATATCTTTTGAGAAGATAAAATATCGATCATGCCATTCTAGGCCTTCTCGTCTCATCCCAGGTCTAAACTAGCACAAGGGTCCATGAGCAAGGCACATTAATCTTAATTAAGTATTGAATATTGTTGGTGTAATTAAATGTGTTGTACCTTGTCTTGGGTCATAATTACACCTTAGTTAAGTTTACTTAGGGACCACATAGAAGTTGTTGGAGAATTTCCACCTTTCATGGACACATCATGTGATTCCTCTCCACCTTTTGTGGGTGATCCACTATTTGTGGTGGTTATCACATTATCACTTTCCACTTTAGGTGGAGTGATATGTAACGCCCCGCTGTGGAACCCGAAAAAACGTTATGACATTCACATAAACAATAGGATAATTTATTTTTTTAAGAGATAACATGTGACAAAAAAAGCCATAAACATTTCAAGGTTGCACAACTACGCTACTATGAATTAAAAAAATACAATACAATAGCCATATAATAATTAACTCAAGAGAAGTCATGTCCAGATAAATATATCAATAAGAGTTTATATACAACAATCGAGATTATGTCAAATCTCAGAATAAAACAATATATATACAAGGCATCTCATGTACATCATGAGTGCGATACAATGAAGAATGAGATGAGGAAAATAAGTCCACGCCACAAATTCGCCAAGGAACTAAACTCCACAACTGATGTGCAATGTGGATCCATCCAAGAAAACCTGTCACAAACAAAATACCTGATGGGGACCCAATGGAGTTGTGGCATGTTCCTCCCAATCGTGTGGAGCTTGAAAGCCCACCCCCCGTGCTAGGAAACAAAACAAGTCCTCAAGTCAAACTGACCTCACAAGGAATCAAATGCAATTACAAGGTTGACTTCACATGACAACTCAAGAACCAATCAAAGACAACATAAAACTGCAACTATAAACTGCATACTCAAAACTTCATATTGAAAACTGCATAACCTGAGAGGCGGCTCACAATAGAAAAACTCACAAGGTGTACTAGGATAAGAGTGTCATCACATGTATGGGATAAGTTACCCTGGGTATCCTTCCTAGGTTACCGGCCCTCTACTAGAGTTACCCTGGCAACCTCTTACGATTCTCGGCCCCTATACGTACTATGTGGCCTCAAATCACTTCTCAAGAAGACGAAGTGTTCAAGTTGCCATTCCAGGCCTTCTCAAATTTCTTTAACCTAAACGAGCATTAAAAGCCAAGATGAGGTAACCATTATCTTGTAAGGTTTATTATACTACCCAAACCCCTACAACATGTCTTAACTATCCCTTTTTAACTTACTTTTGATAGGTTACCCCTGCAACCTCTTATGGGTTCAACCCCTCACGAAAGCCACTCTACCTAAGGTACAACTCCACAAATAGATTACAACAAGGAGGAAATAATACAAGATCATGATCTTCATTAAACAAGGACCTATAACCAATTGATCTAGTATATAACCAAAGTGACAAAGCATTACAAAAAACCTCCACAAACACGTATTCACATAATACGATACCACATCTACCCAAACAATAAATTTTGCAAAGATCATATTACCAATAGACAAACAATCAAGCATGCCATAAATTAGCAACAATAACAAAGCCTCTGGGAAACGACAAAACAAGACCCTCCCATAATCAAGAAACTAACACAACATCAAGAAGGCATCTTAATTGGAATTTAACTAATTTCAAAATAAGATTCTCATTCGTACAAGACACTCTCAAAGCTTTATACCATTGAACTAACAACATAAATATTTTCATCTCGACATCCTATTATCCAAAATCTACTAAAGCTTATACCACCAACAATAAAATCTGATCTATCTTTTAAATTAATTGATACATTCCATGATTTTCACATATTTTCATAAAATACATTATAAATTTCACGACCAACATATTAATACAATCTAATCATTCTAACAAGATATCAACAAATCAAGAATAATACAAATTAACTTGAGACTACAATAGAATGTATTAATACATCTATATTAGTGATTCTAATGTAGATTACTATTATTTATAATAATCTATATTTTAAATTGAATTAATATTAATTCAATTGACATTTCCAATTTACAATTTAATATATAAAACACTTATTTATTTATTGCATCCAATTAAGATTAAAATTTCACATTAAAATTTCTTTATATAAAACTTAATTATAAATAATTATAATAATCTAATCTAAGCCACTATTACATTTCTAATTTTGATCATAAACTAACTTAATCAAAAGTTTATAATTAAATACTATAACTTAAGTTGACTAAGTTCTAAGCGATAATATTCTAAATGCCAAATAAAAGATATAAACCTGAATCTTATAATAGACTTAACCCGATCAACTCAAAACTGGGTGATATCGACTAAAAGAGTAACGACGAGAGACTGAGCCATGACAAATAGTTATAGCTTGCAATTAGCATGCATTCACCGCCAGGGAAAGGAAAATACTAACGTTTTCTCAATACTTAGGTTTGACATCAGGTTAAAGAAGACATCGACAACAACATTGTTAAATCAAAGGGTGTGGTTACTGATACACATCACAAACCAGGTTCCTTCCATCGATGGCCGAATAAGGCAAGAGGCCTGGCGGCCAAATCGATGGTGGCTCACTTTTTTCATGAATGAAACCAAAGTAAATGGTAACAAAATTAAATAAACCAGTTCAAAGCCATGTCAGTAAAAAAATTCCCTACGAATGGATAACTTGCTACTTCAACCAGACCTTCTAACAATTTCCATATCTATTTAAAAATTATTAGAGGAAGATGATTCACCACATCAAATAGACTAAACAATGCCCATTCAGAAAGAAGAGTTGCTAAATAAAACAGTCCACATAAAGCACATGCTTAATGAAAGACTCCTTTTAGGAAGACGTCCTGCTGCATTGACAGTCTATACAATACACATGCATACAGAAAGATTCCTTGGAAAAGATGACTATAGCTACATCGACAGACCAAACAAGAAACACGTGATCCCTGAGAGACTTCTTAATAAAATACGGCTTGTAGCATCAAACCGACCATACAAAGTACACACGGACTGAAAGACAAACGACAAGCTGCATCGAGAGTTCTTTATAGTGGACGCTTATTGATGGACTACCTTCGATAAAAATGACTTGCTGCAATACATACAACATACAAGGCTACTATGACCTAGTTCTCTACAATGTCAATACAAAACCAGTGACTACAAACTCCAAAAACCAAAGCCCTTAGGAAAATGATAGTCAATCTAATCACACACATTGAATAACAGGGATAATTCATCCATGCAAGGTGGACAAAGAGTTTCATATTCATGCGGAATACATGCACGACCAACATAGGTAAAAGAAGTATCAATAATCGAGAACAAGGATTAACAATATCAAATACAATCAAATGGGATAAGCATGAAGGAAGACCATGGCACGTGAAAGAACAAAATGATTAATTTAACAAATCCTAATATGTTGTGATAGCTTGACAGAAATAATAGTGTTTTCTCCTTTATTATTTTTGTAACACAATCCATTTCACAATTTTATTTTCGCTTCTTAATCATTCGTAATATAATTGTAAATATTCAGAAACTAACATGCTTCTTTTTCTATGGTGTAAACAGGGATTGAAGATGAAATCCTCCCAACATATTTACATGTTCATAATAAATAAACTTTGGAATTTAACAAGAAAAGAACTTGAAAACGTTTCCCTGAAAACGGAGGGTGAACACAGCAAAACACTGAAGATTCAAACTTTCCACTTTCCACAACTAGAACACAGTCTTGAACAAAATTTGCAACTTCTTTGATCAATTCCTCAAAACCCACAAATTCAAGAAAATATCTTTTGAAAACTATCTTTCCGCTTCCTACTATTCAAAATCAAAATCTGTCCCTAAGAATGATCTTTTTTCCAGATTATATCCGTTTTTAATTATTCCTAAATCTCAACTTTAAATTTTGTTTCAGCATGCAACGCATGCATTAAATTCAACAAACACAATAGATTCACAAGATATTCAACTTAAGATCATAACTCAAAGTTCTATTTTCAAAACAGAAAATTGAATAATGAAATCAATTTACAATTAAATGCACTTTTCGAAACAAGATATTTTAATATTTTAATTTAATCACATAATAAACTAAAAATAGCTTCTTTAATTTAATTATATCATTAAATCAAATAAAGCAACATTAATATTAATTAAAACATTATAATAATTCAAATTAACATAATATAAACATTGCAGACTCAATTATTAACAAACGACTGCAAGCACGCGACAAACAGGTGACAAGAAAAAAAGGGTGATGACAGATACTCGTTCTTTTCAGAACGAAGGCTAAGGACAGAGGACAAGTCTATCTCCCATCAATATTTCCATTGGGTTATGACACGCTCAGACCCGATAAGCAAAGTGGAGTCGATGCCTATGCCTGAAAGTTGCGTAACACTACACGATTAATCCAACATGTATAAATATGAAAGCACACCGTGAAGAAGAATCGCGATATTACAGGGCACTCACTGATGAGTACTGCTAAATTGTCTTCTTCACCGACTGACGTAACATCTAACTAACATAATATCATCATGTGTAAAACATAACAGCATAGATAATAATCATAAATGTCATCTTATGAAAGTAAACATTGTATCAAATAATATAGTGTATCATCAAATGAGTTTCACAACCAGTCATGTAAATCATGACATAAAACATCGAACAACATAATATCAAAGGTCTATCTGCTAACTGTGTCATAAAACAACTAAAATAAAAGTGTCGTCAGGAGGGTCACTACATGATAGCTTTTCATCGTTGTCTCATGTTATAAGATTATGACACTTGTCATAATCTTATGCACTCCTATGTTCTCACCTTGGCTATATAACCAAGGGGCCTCTACTACAATTGTACATTCATCTCATATCATATCATTGATGAGAATACAGTTTATTCTTGTCACATTATTTTGTCTTTTTTGTGCTTTCCATTTGGTCCATAGATCTTGGCATCCATAGCCGATTCTAACATGGTATCAGAGCGGTTTGGGTGCCATTGGAGAGTATTTTTCTAAGGAGAGATACCAGATTTGGGGAGGTTCCATTTTTGGCTCTTTATTGCAGGTTTATATCAAAGCTTGTTGTTGCAAATCTAAGCTCACTATTGCATTCAAAAGGTTTGAGAAAATCAATTTTGTCTTTTGTTTCATCCAAATCAAACATATGAGGCCAAATCTATGAGGGTTTGAAGTTGAATTGTGCCAGATCCAAAAGGTAGCTGCATTTTTGGAGCATTTTGGGTCAAATCTGACCCTACCATCGCGTCCAGAAAGACCAAAAACCCTAAGATCGACTGTCCAATCGTCCAAATCGGAGCAGTTGTCTGGTGAGGCAAAAAAAAAAGCCTAGAGAGTTGTACGACCCCCCAGGGCATCATTATGACGCTGGTACAAATTTTCCAAAAATAAATTTAAAAATTCTATTGAGTTTTTTTGAAAAAAAAAATTGTTTTAAAAATTCAAAAAAAGGGCAAAAAAAAAAAAATTCTGAGGATACCGCCACCTTGCGGAGAAGCCACGTGGCCCCCACATTCTGCTCCAACCGGTGGCGTCGATAGCTACATTCGCCAGTCAAAAATACCGGCCGCACTTTAAAATATCCGGTGCTGAAAAATCAAAATCGGCGCGCTTATATATTCTGACATTAAGGAATATTTTGACCATTGTCGAAGATTTCGACGTCGAGCAAGCATATACCGAGCAGTTTCGAGAAGATATCGACTGTGACGACCAGACGAGTGTCAATTTTAAGCTCTTTCAATGCGTAATGGCTGCTAACCCATCAAATTTAATCCGGTGGTCGGCTTATGTTAGTGCTACGTCAACATTTTCAAAAAAAAATTACCCCTCCCCAATGCACTTTTTGCTTTTGTAGTGTAACTTCGGAAGGCCATATCTTGCTCATTTTGACTCCTTTCTTCAAGCAATTTTTTTGATTTGGGCTAATTTTTCGTGCTCTTCAGAGTGGTGCAATCAGTTTTTGGTTTTGGCTTTTGGTTTTTCCAAAAATTTAAGATTCTCATAGGTGTTTCTGCTTCGTCCTCATTTTGGGAAATTCGGGAGCTCATAACTTGCTCCTATGCTAACGTTTTTGGGTACCATTTTTTTTTAAAGTGTATAATTTTTTGTGTACTTCTTAGTGGTATGAACAGATTGATCTCATTTTGTACCAAAAATTGTACTTGAATCTATGGCCTATTTTGGCATTTGCATGTACCAAAATCAAAGTCCACTTTGCTATTTTTGGCAATGGCAATTGTAAATGCACTAAGTATAAAGTGCCAAATCAGATATTGCTTGGGGGTAATTTGATTGAGTGAATTTGGGGGGTGTCTCTTGTGTGAATGTGTCTCTTGTGCTCTTTCATTCCATCATGGGTTCATCTAAAGTTCCACTCTTAGTTGCACATAACTATGCTACATGGAAAGTACGTGCATGGAGTAAACTAAAGGAAAAAGGTTTAATTTACTACATTGATGGAACCATAACTGCACCTGCGGATCCTAAGGCAAATCCAACTACATATATGGATTGGCTCAATAAAAACTTCTATGGCATTCGGTACACTTAGAAAGTTTATTTCAGATGATCTCATTTTTCATGTTGATAAATGTACTACAGCCAACAAAGCTTGGGATAAGCTTGCTACTTTGTATGGAAAGGTTGATAAGGTTAAGGGGTACAAACTTGAAAATGATCTCCTAAGCCTTGATCCTAAGAATTTTGACACTATTCAAGATAATGTCACTAAAGAAAATGAGCTAAGAGCACAACTAAAAGATTTTGGGATTGAGAAAGAGGATGATCAATTGGTCTTTAGCTTGTTGGAAAAACTTCCAGCTGAGTATGCAACCTTTGTTTCAAGTTTTCAAACTCAATGATTGACAATTAACAACTTCACATCACCATCTTTTGAGGCTCTCACAGATCTTTTCATTTCAGAGCAAAATAAGACTATTCAAATGGGTACCTTGAAGTCTTCAAAATCACATGCCTTGGTTGTAAAAGATGAGAAGTCTTCAAGTGGCAAAGAAAAGAAAAAGAACACACAATCCACTGAAGAACATAAAGATTCATCTTCAAAAGATAAATCATCTAAGAAGGAGAGGTCCTTTTGTGCATATTGCAAGAAGTATGGACATGAAGAACATTATTGTTATAAGAAGGATATTGATGAGTTGAAAAATCTTCTAAAAAAGAATCAAATTGATTTGCCTTCTAGAATGTCTGAATCTTCTTCTCCTTCTTCAAAACAGTCTAAGGGAAAAGGTCATGCTGATTTTTCATCTACATAAGGATATAAAGGACAAGCTCTTTGTGCTTTTTCAGGTTCAAGGTCAAGTAGATGGCTTCTAGATTTAGGAGCATCACATCATATGGCATCTTCACAGTCTATATTCTCTTCAGCCTTGTTCTATGTCTCCTATCTTGATAAGAAACAATACATACATGAGTGTAACATGTAAGGGATCTATTAGTTTTGGGGACAACACTTTCCATGATTTTTTGTGTGTTCCTCATCTGACGAACAATGTTCTTTCCATATATCAGATTACACATGGTGGAGATGGGAGAATTTTGGAGTTCACACCTGATTCAGTCATCATTCAAGACTTGGAGAGTAGAGAGATCATTGATACTGGGGTGTTTGATCATTCATCTCAGATGTATACCTTTGCATATTTTGCTTCTGATGATGACATTGTTCCTTTGGCTATTGATCACACTTCTAGTGTGAACCATGATTCAGAGGAGCCATTTGGCTACTTGAACTTGGGAGTTCTCACATCAGATCCAATTCTAGAGCCATGCATTTCATCTCCTCCATCTACTGTTGTACGTGAGGATGCTTGTGATTCCACAGTTTGGGTTTCTTTTGATTCAATGTAGCAGGATATACATTGTCTTCGAGATATGTCTACTTTGGATGGCTTCTTGACAAGTATTTCAGACTTTTTTTTGGAGTCTCATCTTACAGATTTTGGGGGACATCATTGATCATCTTATCTTTGATGAAGATGCTCCTTCTTCAGTTGTTGTGAGGGAGCACTCTAACCCTCTTGTTCATTCTCTACATGATCATACTTTACAGTTTAGAGTGAGTTTGGATCCTTTTGGACAACATTGGAGGATGCCTCCTTGTCTTCAGAGGGTATATCCTTGTCTTTGGATCATGTTCTACATTCATCTCTACTAGATGTTGGATTTTCCTCTTCAGAAGTGTGGCCTAGAATGCTTGTTTGGAGTGTGTTAGCTTTCAACATCGACATGGAGACACTTGAGCATGCTTCAAAGACATCATACATCATCCATATTCCTGACATCCTGCATACATCCATGGTTTTGTTTCTTCCTAAGGGGAGGAACGTTGTTCGGCGAGATTGGATCATCTTTAGCATTCAATGTCGAGCTTCTACCATCATTGCAAGAGACTCAACATTGAAGGGGGGCTTCCTTGTCTCTCTTCTACTTATCTCTTAAGGCAAGGTCTTTTTCCTCACATGGGGTGTTTACCTTCTCATTCATCATTGAGAGCATTTCTTTATTGTATTTCATCTCTCTTTTGGGGAGGAGTTTTGTCCCACTGGGTTTTCTCTTTTTCTACGTTTGTGAGAGATTGCACTGCTTTGTACATGGGTACCTAACACGGCCTAGTTGTCGGGACCCATCTTGCATTGTTTTCTTTTGTGTACATTCTCCCAAAGTTGCATTTAAGGGCGGGTGTTGGTGTTATTAAATGTGTTGTACCTTGTCCTAGGTCATAATTACACCTTAGTTAAGTTTACTTAGGGACCACATAGGAGTTGTTGGAGAATTTCAACCTTTGGTGGACTTATCATGTTATCAATTTATCATTTCCACCTTTCGTGGACACATCATGTGATTCCTATCCACATTTTGTGGGTGATCCACTATTTGTGGTGGTTATCACATTATCACTTTCCACTTTAGGTGGAGTGATATCTTTTCATTGTTGTCTCATGTTGAATAAGATTATGACACTTGTCATTATCTTATGAACTCCTATGTTCTCACCTTGGCTATATAACCAAGGGGTCTCTACTACATTTTTACATTCATCTCATATCATATCATTGGTGAGAATACAGTTTATTCTTGTCACATTATTCTCTCTTCTTTGTGCTTTCCATTTGGTCCATAGATCTTGGCATCCATAGCCAATTCTAACAAATACTACCCAAGGGTAAGTAAAGAGATGAAACCAAGAAACACAACAACCCCAAATGAATATACTACAACTGGATGACTTATTGACTCGACTAACTAGTTTCCCCACTAAAGTGAATGTAATGCCCCACCACACAACCCTAGAGGAAGTTTCAATTCACTACAAAAGCGTACTAATTTTTTTTTTTTATTAAAGTGAATTAAACATACATGTTCACCTATAATTGACAACCTCCCCTAAGGCTACGTAAATGAGATTACTTAAATTCCCATTAACATACATCATCTAAATTACATTGCATTAAATAACTCAAGTAATAACATCCATTCACATAAGTAAATACAAGTTAAGAATAGAATATCCATTACATATATCCATTATAAGAATAAATGATACAACACTCATTCCCAGAATGAGTCATAAATTCATAAGAGTTACAATTGCATAAATCCATCTCATAGATACATGAGGGGTATAAACAACTCATTACAATTTGAAATACAATAATGCAAGAAATGAATAACAAGATCCGTGAGTTGTCCAACTGGATGTCTCGCCTCCACGAACTGAAGATCAATCGGAACCCAACGGTTTATGGTGCATGTTCCACCCAACCAAATGGTACCCGAAGGCCCACCCCCCATGCTAGGAGATAGTAACAACGCAACATGGACAAAGAATCTACTACCACTAACTAAAGGCAGACTCATACTGACACATACTAACATAATCAAATAAATGCTCAACACCAGTACAACACAAGTAATACATTCACATCACTGACATAGATCACATTGCTTCCAGACATAAAATAAATCAAGTATGTTCAAAGAACCATACACCTAAAACAATAAACAACAGTTGTCCTAGATAGAGTGTCATCACATAGTAGTAATGAGATTTCCTCTGGGCATTCTTCATAGGCTCCGGCTCAAGTAATCCTGGTGACCTCAACTGAATCCCGACCCTCATACTCACTCATGCGGCATACTATATCTCTCGTACTAACAAGATAGATGACTACCATTTTAGGCCTACCCACTCATCCCAAGTCTAAACGAGCCCTTGTGTCTATGAGTGGGGAATAATTATCTTGATTAGTGAGTAGTTAGTCCTAATCTTCTAAGTACATTACTTTAATTATCACTTGTTTAAATAACTTCTGAAGGTTACCCAATTTACCTCTTTGGAATCCGGCCCCTAACAAAAGCCACTCTTCTAATGGACAACACACAAATATCTAATCACCAAGGAAATCACAAGTGCATACTACCTCGGCATCAAAACCACTCCAACACAAGGAGAAAACAATTAATACAATCCACTCCAAACATCATGGAGGCAACAAACACAAGTAGTCAACCCCTTTCACAGGAGGCACAATACATCCCCGTTCGTGGAAACCGGATAAAAACCTGAAAAGATGCCATGCACTACCCAAGGGAAAACAACTGGATGGCATAAAGATTCAACAACCCTCATCCTCTAAGTTCTTCTGGAAGACTTACAATTTTGGACTAACACTAAATCCCAAATTCCCACATAGCAACATGACAACATACCCACAACAGGCATTCAAGTCACTAATCAAATCTAATATTTGGATTTCCTAAATCCATCTTCAATCAATAGGTAACATTTCCAAAATCATAGCATAATAACATGGTTAACTCAAATAATCATATAACCCTTTGCGAAATATGGAGAAAATAAATTTAAAAGACAATCACGAAGATCATGCTATTTTTGGATATACTAAATCCATATCTCTTTCATATTCCAATCATAATGATTTAATTACTCTAAATAGAAAATAAATAAATTGAAATGAATATTCGTCTTTTCAATAAACCAATTCCTAAATTTACTTTTAAAACCAACATAACTTTATGCAAATAAATCCTTTCCATTTTTCTACCCACATACTATATTCCTTTCAATTTTCTATCTAAACATGCAATTTATAAAATATCTCTCTTTTTTTTTTAATCTAATTTACCATGCATCCAAATCTTATCCTTAAAAACTTCATTCAAAATTAGATCCCATGCAATTTATAAAAAAAAATGAATAAATATTGAACGTACACCTAATTGAAAACATTCATATAATATGTAATAATATATTTAACTATATATATATACCTTGTATATATATACATTAAATATATCTATTACTATTTACCAAATATCAAATTGTAATCCAAAATAAATACACTTAATTAATAATATACAAGATATATTTATACATATATTGTATATACACAATTATGTATTCACAGATATAATCATGCCCACACCATACATCCACATATAATAAATATATATCCATATTAATATTTTACCCAACATATATACATAATATATATACATAGTACATATACATATGTATATATGTACACATACTATATATACATATTATATATATAACAAATACGAATTATATCTTATTAAAAAAAAACTTAACTCACATCCCTTTTCATGTGTACCTAGGCGAATTTAAATAGCACAAAATCTAAAAATAAAAAAAAATAAAAGCTAAACGTTGGGGAAGGGTCGGCTATAGCCAAACCCCTACCCCTCTCCACAGTACCAGCGGCTTAAAGGTACCAAAAGACTGTACTTAGTACAGCGGCTGGCGGTATTCATGGGGAGGCCGCAGTCCCCACGCGACAGTTCGTCCCCTCAAGTGGTGGGCACACTGCCCCATGGGCACTGCGTCCTTCCCTTGGGATGTGTGGGCGGTGGGAGTTAACCTCCCAACCAACCACAAACTTAACAATAATTTACTTTGCATAAAATTTTCATAGCTTAAAAATAAAAATCCAAAATATAATAAGGAAAAGTTTCAAAGACTTTTCAATGTACTTTTTGAAATTCGTTTCTGTAGAGATGGCGTTTTTTTTAATAAGAAAAAAAAACACGGATTTATAACAATTAAATAGATATATATATATATATATATTTATATGTGATATATATATATATATATATATATATATATATATATATTTATCAGAATATATATATGTATATTATGTATAAATATATTTAAATTTACACATAAATAAATTACTAATAAAATTGAGAAAATAATTTAAAATAACCAGTAACAAAATTTGATAAATTATTTCAGAATATCTTCCTAAAATCAAGACGTTTAAATTTCATTTCTTTTAAATCCATTCCTTCAATTTTTGAATAATTAAAATAGGAAAATAAATAGATCTTGATTTATTTATTTATTTTTATTTTTTTTCAAAGAAGGTTTTCTACAAAGGGTTTGTTTTGAACACCAATTCAGATTGTTTTCTAAAAGACATAAAACTTTTTCAACAATCTAATGTTTGAAGCATAATCAAATTTTTAATTAAACAATGAATCTACCATTTCCCATTTCCTGGATAGACTCCTACAGTGAATTTAAACAATCTCTCCCAATTTTAGATGAATTTAAATCCAGTTTCTTTTAAAAAATTATAATTCATAATTCATTTCAACAACAAATTCTTAAACAATTAAATTGAATTGAACAAACCGAGAACCGGTAAACACACAGAACAAAACCTGGAATCCGAAGCTACAGAAGAAGATGAATTTATGATGCAAGCCTCTTCCAAGAATTTCCTGAATTTTCCTCAAACGTGCAATGAATCCAATCCAAAACTTCAACAATTGCAACAAATTTTCCTCAAATCCAATCCAAAACCAAAAAATGTTTCAAACCCTTCTTTGCACAATTTTCCAAAAATCTTTCACTGCTCTGAAAAATGAATTCTTTCCCAAAAAACTCCCTCCCCAAATTGAAAACATGCAATCCTCATAAATCAAAATATCTAATACAACCCTAATTCCCGTTGCATGCATGCATAGTTGAGAAATAGATATTTATTTCATTTTCCATTTTCGAAAACCCAAATTGAATTTAAAATACAATTTCAATTTCCTTTCAATTTCCAAATATCTTTAAATCTTTGCTTTTATTTAATTTAATCCATTAAACTTAATTAATTAATTTTTAATTATTTAATAACTAAATTCAACCCTTTTGAGATTAAAATTTAATTAATTAAATTAATTAAAATTTAACTAAATTAAATTTCATTATCCACTTTAACTATAACATCAAAGCATAATTTTAATTTGATAATAAAATAATCGCTACTTTTTCCAATGCATTTATTCTAAACATTAATCTAACAATAATGCATCTATAAGAATCATATAACATTAAATCAAGTAAAACATGACTCAATAAACAAGACTGATGACACACTAAGGCTAGGGCGTAGACTTGACAGATGTTACCTAGCTACTATCTCCCGTTCAACTTAACCGTTGGATCGACACACTCAAACCTGTGAAACTAGGTGGAGTCGATGTCATGTACCTGCAACCTGAAACCAAGTAAACAACATAATACAATATATCCAACATATAATACATGTCGTGAAGAAGAAATCACGGATTCGCAGTGCGCTCGCAAGCGAGTGATGCGAAACCATCCTCTTCACCAATCCACTCATCAAAGACTGACATTACATCATAATCAATAATCTCATAATAACATCTCATGCTAAATCTACAATATCATTAATCCATAATGCATTTGAAACAATAATCAGATAAACCACATCACATCACATAAAATAGTTGTCGTTCAATAGTAGAGATCAAAAAATCATAACAAAATGTATCCAGTATCAAAGTAGCTGCATCCAAACATAGCATAAAGCAAACCGGACAAGAAGCAAAACGAAGGGGTATTACAGTGAATAGAAGAAATCATAAGCACATCCAAGAGACACAATAGTACAATAAACTAATTTTAATACCAATTTTCTTATAGGCAATAAAGCAATTAAGTATATTTGTACATTCTAATTTTCCTAATTTAACTAATTTAAATTCAATTCCTCCTTTTACATCATATCATTTATTAACCCACTTACGCATTTGCATGCACCAACTACAAAAATATTTCATTTAAATACACATGTTTAAATATATATACAATTATATATATACATATATAATTATGTAAATATAATATTTAAATAATTTGAACTTAACTTCAGTTTTCCAAAGCAATAATGAAATATACTATTTTATTATTTAAAATCTAACTACAATTTCCAACAAATGGTGAGTATAAAAATATTTAAAAATACTCGAAGGTATATATACATATATGATATATATATATATATATATATATATATATTAAATTCAATTCCAAATATAAAAATTAAAATTGGATTTAAATATATAAATATATATATACATTTATATACATTTATATATATATATTAAATTATTTATTTACAGATATATAAATATATATATATTATATATATAATACCAATTTAAAATACCTTAAAATCATATAACTCAAATTCCAAGTTTTCCTTACCATAGGCAGATGAAAGACATTAATCATTGGTTCACAATAAAAATCAATAAATAGGGCTGGCATATATTAAAGACCAAGCCACGAATCCATGGTTGGGTCGACTGTGTGCACATAGTCGAGCCAGCCATGGTGTGGCTAGTTAAAGGTAGGGGGGGTTGTGGAGGGACTACCTCCACAACAATGCTCCCTTATGGGGGCGGTGATGGGGGTAGTACCTCCCCAAACCCCCAAATACAATCATTCCCTTTTTATGCTATTTAAAATTCTGATGAATTCATAATACAAATTGTCGTAATTTTTCTACTTTATATGAATTTTTATATGAAATTTATTTTATAAAAACTAAATTCTGGGTCATGGAAAAACACAAATTCGCCATATAGATTTTGTTTAAGGTTCTCAAAAATGAAACAACTTCATCAAGAGATTTGATATATATATATATATATATATAATTGTATATGTATATATATTTTTTAAATATATATATATATATATAAGAAACATCAAATGATTGATCCAGAAAATAGAAATTATTTTTCCAAACTATTCCTACAGGGAAATTATACCTCTTTCAGGGGTTTTCCAATAAAACAAATAAATTCAATCTAGATTTTTTTCTAGTAGTGATACCATCAGAAGATTTTACAAAAATACAAACCCATAAAATGAGGAACAATAAATTCCTACATAAGAGTTTCTACAGTTAAATTTCTTTCCTAACAGAGAATTTCTCAGATCTCAATTCTTCTAGGTTCTTCTAAATTCACAATACACCCAATTTATAATTTTGTAATAGTTCTCATAGAGAATTTCATTCTTCAGAGGATTTTATTCTACAGAGGATGCACTTTATTCTACAAAGGATTTCATATACGACAATTACAATTTTTAAAACAAAACTCCAACTTAAAAGTTTTCACAAACAATCTTTTACAGAGAAAGATCTAAACTAATAAGCTTTTCAATATAAACTAAACAAAAAATTAAAGAAGCAACATGTAGTCAAACGCCCGTGACTTTGTAAATTTGAAGCAGCGCCTCCTACACAAATCCAAGTATCTTCTCTCGGAAAAACAATAGCTTCCTTCCGAACAATAAAATTTCCCAAACATGACAACTTATCCCAAGAGTAACTTTTCTAAAAATTCAAGAACACCAAAACTTCTTTCTATAGTAATTCTTCCAAAAAAAAATCAGAACACATGCAAAATCACATAAAGACTTTCTTTTCAATCTATTTTCCAACACACAAAATATCCCCGTGCTTCTGTCGTGAAGAAGCTTCTTACTTCTTCCATTAAAGCTACAATTTTCTCCCCAAGAATAAATTTCCAACAACCTCATAAATCCTTCTAACACATGTTAAAAAAACTCAAAAAATATCTTTAACAACCAATTCGCACAAAACCCTCCCAAAATTTAAAATTAAAAACATTTAATAATTACAAAATATTTACCATTTCAAATTTAACTTAATTAAACTAATTTAATTACTTGATAAATAATATAATCCTAAGATTAGACTATTTACCAATTAAAATAAATTAATTAATTAATTAATTCACAACTTCTAACATTAAAATAAGATTAATTTAATAATCAAATTAAATAATTTAATCCATTAAATTCCCTTTTCCAAAATTTTCAACATAATAACTGAAAGCAAAATTAAACAACTTTGACAAATAAAACTGACTAGACCCAATGACACACTGAGACTAGGGTAAAGGCTTGACATAGGAATCTTAGGTACTATCTCCCAATCAATGTTTTCGTTGGGCAATGGATATGCTCAAACCTATGAAACCATGTGGAGTCAATGTCTTGTACCTGTAAACCTGTAAACTAGGAAAATATAGAACATGCATATATACATCATAATAGAACACACCGTGAAGAGGAAATCGTGGAATCGCAAGGCGCTCGCAAGCGAGTGGTGCAATTTCGTCCCCTTCACCAATACACTATCACGAAACTGACAATTCTAACATATATAATCTACTCATGTGCAAATAACAATGTTATTCCAAATAATCATTATGCTAATAAAAGACATGTCAAAATGATAACATCAAAATAGAGAATCATCACATCATAACATATAATCCTCATCTCTCTATAAATAGCGATCAAAAATAACAAAGCATCGTAATCTAAACATTAGAGCAAAACAAAGGGGTGTTACACACCATAAACTTCTACATGGTATCAAAGCTTTCTATCAGCTCCTACAAGGTAGGAGAGCTATCTATTAGCTCCTACACATAGACTAGAGATTAGGAACAAAATTAAGTGCCCGCCTAATAGAGAGGTCACACTTTCAAAGGTATAGTTCACTAAAATATTTAGACTCTTTGTTAACAATCTTCATTCTTTGGTCACAAAGGTAAGAACTCTTGTCCTCCTTATATATTTCATAGTTATACAATTATAGACTTTTCACCAACTATAAATGTTTAATCTATATTAATTTGTGCTTGTGTGTATACATCTTAGTGGATTAGCCTAGAGTATTTAGAGAAATTTACTCTTCCTCTACATTTTGGTGAATCTTTAAATAATACATAACTCGGGATATCATTTTGATTTTTCATCTATTTTCAAAAATTTATAAAATTGGTTGGGATTATATTATTTGGATTAGAGTTTGGGCATACACTATGATTTATCTTTTATCTCACCCTCAATCCCTAGGACAATACACACTATCCATCCTCTTATATCTTATTCTTTGGATGTTATTTGAATACACATGTTTTAGATTTTCATAGATTCCCATCTTTCAATACAAACATCCCTCTATACTATTTATTCTCAAGCTACATTTTTATAAGGGTACATTTTTAATGGAAAGTTCTATCATGTCTCATTAGTTACTTCCTTCATAGAGTTGATTAGTACTCATTCATTCTTGTTCGATATACCCACGCCATCTATCCATGAACATAATGAAAATCATATGCATTGTGATAGTGATTTGTAAGTGTCTATTGATGATCCACCTTGTAGAATAATTAACAATTATTTTATTTAGGCTATTATTTATGACATCATTGCACACTACATGATGGTATTCCTTCTATATATGGCATGATGATTCTATGGAGCCACATGTTCTTTTGATATGTTACATTATTTTATAAATGATGAAATATTCCTAGGATAATGGATGGATAGATGAGTAAGATGATGAGGTAGGAAAATTAATGTGAAGTGAAAATAATAAAATTTACAAAGTAAATACAAAAAAGTGCTAGGTTTTCTAAAGTTTATAATAGTGAATGGTGAAAAAAAAGGCAAAAAATGATGAACCACAAACACAAAATTAATGTAGAACTGAAAATGAATAATATGGGGATTGATATGAATGATATACACTAATTTTGCTTGGATTTTTTATGAATTCAAGCTAGAATGCAAACTAAGAGGTCCTAGGACTACAATGAGACTAGGGGAGGATGGGAGAAGGAAAATGAGGGCAAAATGGAATTGGGTAGGGATTTAGAAGTATGAGGATGGATTGGTATGGATAAGGAGGGAGACTATAGAGTAAAATCTAAAATCAAACAAAATAAAATTATTGTAATACAAAACCAAATCTAGCTATTGTCAAAAATGAAAAAAAATAGCATATGGTAGTGTGAATATTTGGCTATAGAGGATGTTGCATGGCTTATAAGAAATTTTGCAATAGCTTGAATGAAATATGAATCTATTTAGAAATTATCTATTCACTAAGACACATACTTATTTAGGAACTCTTTTTCAAAAATTGGTCTTAATTTCAAAGTTTGATATTGTGTTAAAATGAGAGATTGTGAGGTCATTTTAGTAAGTTTTGGGAGGAAATTTGAGTTGAGAATTTAGTAGTCCCTATTGGCTGCAATTAGATTAATTAGTTGTTAAAATTTAAACTTTATTGAATGTAAGGACTCTTCTATAATTCATTGATCCAAGAGTACAGATAAGTGCTCAATCTCAAAACAAATCAATTCCCTAGGACACCTTAGGATTAATGCTACCCATTTAGGGTTGGTGGTTCTCGATCATAAGGAGATTTTAAGGTTGAGATTTAAGATCTTCAAGGTCATTTTGCATTAGGATTATGACACAATATTTCATAAAATAGTCTTATTAAGGGGATGAAAAGGTGCAAAGTTAAAGGTGTAAGGAGCCATGTGGAGGGTAAAGACACCTAGGGCTAGAGGTCAAAAGAAAAGAATAATAAATAAATAAATGGTAAACACATGATAAGGGAAAAGGTGACACATGTACACACTAGGACTAGACTAGGGAAGATGATAAATGGGGTCAAATAAGGGGTCCAAAACACACATGTAATGAATGCACTATTAGAATCCTTGATTTACAAAGAAGTACAAAATTCATATCTACTAGGAGGTGCAGATCAAAAACCTATAGAATCAGAAAGAGTAGACTGGGAGGTGTAGATCAGAACATTGAATTTCCAAAAAAGTCAAATTGGACTCATTCGCCATAAGTGGCAAATGAGTCCCACTATAGGTGTTTTTTGGAGATCTTTGCAAATTTGGATACCCATTTGCCTGAAACTTGCTCTTGTATAGAAATCCAGAACTAGGATTAATTCGCCCAGAATGGCGAATGAGTCCCAATAGGTAAAAAATTAAAGTTTTTTAGAATTTAAGAGTTGTTTCTAGTCATCTTCAAGTTTCCAACTGCACACTTCTTGTTTTACAATTTTTTGTTGCATTTCATTCATCTTTCCAGGTCATTTAGAGATAGTTTGCATTGAACTAGGGTTTAGTGTTGCATCTTTCATCTCATTGTCTTTTCCAAGTTTAAACTTGGTGGTTAACCCCACATTACATCATATTTAGCCCATAGGACAACCCCTTCACAAGATTTCAATCTCCTTTGCATTGAAATCTCAAGGGTTTGTTCTTGAGTGAAGAGTGTGAAGATTGTATCTCTCCTTTTAGGTCTTAAACCCTAAAAGTGAAAGAGAGCTAACAATTTTCACCTTTTCAAAAAGATGTAGCTTATTAGGCTTGTGGATGCAAAATAGGACCAATTAAGACATAAATAAAGATAAATAAAGCAAGGCGGGCCCAAACAAGTTTGAAAATGCAAGGGTATACATTTTCCTACACTATAGTAAGAAGGAAATTATGTCAAGTTCTTGAAAATAAAATAAATAAATTTTTTTCACTTTTTGATATCATGAATAATCAATTAAAGTTAAGACAAGATTAGCAAGGACAAAAGAACAATAAGTTTGATCAATATAAGGCGTGAATAAGATTAATTGATTCCAATAGAATAGATTAAAAAAATTTGGCTAGGAAAAAAGATTAGTGAGAAGGCATGAATAGTTACCAATGTGAATAGGCAAGGAAAGAAGACATCATGGATATGTCATCCTAAGGCTTGAATTGAGTGCACATTTATCAACATCAAGCTTTTTTATTTTATAAATAAGTGACATACACCAATGTATTAAAAAACAACAGTGCAAAATGTTATCAATTTGCATAAAATGAACAAGTTGCAAACAACAATTTCCATGAATCATGCTAGGAGCTTAATTGTCGTAGCCACATTTTGCACTTTCAAACACATTCTTTTTTGACAATTTCTTTGATGAGGATCAAATCCATGTCTATTGTAAAAGACATAGGAACTTCCAAATATATCCTTTTTTGACAGATTGATTGATGATGGTCAAATATGTCCCTCTCGATAGCCTTAAAACTTGACACCACAATCCATCAATCGATAAAAATTAGGCATTAACTAATGCTAGATGACCCCATTAGAATGATATGTGTTGAAAAAAACACTTGGTATATATCAAACAACATTACAAGCCTACATAATATTTTGAACAGTTTTATTTTCATGCAGTAGATTCAAGTGCAAGAAGCATGCATGCGTGCACACAAATGATTCCTTCCATTCTTAATCATGGCTAGTAGAGAAATTGACACTAATGAATTACAGTGTTAAGTCTTTAACTCAACAACAAGAACTAACCCATAAAAGCAGTCAAGGATAGCAAAGAATAGGTGTTTACACATAAAATGCAGACAACAAAAAACAATCGAAATTAACCCATAAAATGCACAGGTGTAAAAAACTATAAAATTACACTATTAAAGACAAACTAACTTACAAACATCTCATTTTTCGCTCCCAATACAATAGACATAAACCCTCTCATCAGAAACTGTAACGCCCCGCCATGCAACCCTAGAGGAAGTTGCATTTAACTACTTAAACGGAATAAAAAAAAAATTTAAAGGATAAATAATAAGTAATTTCACTAACTAATGCCAACAACCTCTAAGGTTACGAGACAGAGGTTATATAGAACCTCAACAAAAAACATGAATATAAACCATGTCCATTGTTCAATTAATAAACTAAATCATACATTCCAAATAAGATGAAATAACAACAAGCATAAGATAAAATTTTCAATTTCATTAATCCATTCATTAAACCATAAGGTTACAATCACTCATTCCCTTAATGAGGCAAGTCCAATAAAATAGGGTTACAATTAAATGTTCCACCTCAATAACAAGAGGGGTAATAATCTCAAGAATAACGGAAAGGATAACAAGAAAGAACTGCAACTGAAACAACCACGAGCTCTCCAACTGGAAGTCTCATCCACACAAACAAGGAGAAAACCCAACGGAGTAAGGTGCACGTTCCACCCAACCAAGTGGAACCCAAAGGTCCACCCCCTGTGCTAGGAGATAGTAACCATAATCTCTAACCAAGGATGGCTACCTCTAGACATAGGCTAACATAACCATACTAAAGTAAATATAGTAACATCACTTAATCACAGGGTTACAATGCTTCCAGAATTTACATAATCAATTGCATCACTAATGCGAACATACTATCGACCTAGGAGAAGTGTCATCACAATGTTACATAGGTTATCCTGGTGAGTCTTCCTAGGTCCCGTCCCCCGTCTCGGGTTATCCTGGTAACCTCTAACCACTTCCGGCCCCTCATGTAAACCAATGCGGAATCAGTTATCTTTCGTAGAGACAAGATAATGATCTTGCCATTCCAGACCTTCCCGTCTCAACCCAAGTCTTTACAAGCCCTTGTGATCATGAGCGAGGCATAATTATCTTATTAAATGTTTGATACTACGTGATACTCTAATCATTTAATTTAGTTATCACTTGATTAACTAACTTACAACGAGTTATCCTGGCACCACTTCGTGTGTCGGCCCTCGTTACAAGCCACTCCTCTAAGATGACACGTGGAAAAAATCCACTACCCAAGGGTACACAAGTGCGACATAAGGATTCCACATCTCTAACCATGACATACAGTCAATACACTCTCGTTCGTGATAACCAGGGAACAAACTGATTAAATGCACTACCCAAGGCGATCTATTGGGTACTACACAATAAGACAACCCACAAACTTGAAACCCAACTGGAAGACTTGCTAACCCTAAAACCCACATTTCCCAAGGATAACACACGTAGATCAACACCAAGACAAGAATCAAATTATAATTTGGTTTCACTAAACCCATTTCCTCACTAGCATTCAGTAAACGAGGCGTTAAATAAATGGAATTAATTACGCCATTTTTAAAAATCATTTTATTTCCACGCAGCATTTAAATGCATAAAACATTAACCCGTGTCCCCATAATTTAATTAAAAACAAGATCCCATTTTAAATAAAATATTTATTCCATAATCAATTAAACTCATTAAAAAAAACAAAATTTCCCATTTAAATAATGCAATAATAACATAAAATAATCATTTTCAAAATATTAATATTAAAATATTAACATGACTATAATTGTTTAAAATTTCCCATAATATTCTAAAGAATAATAACATTATTCCATCATCTACAATTTCAATATTATAATAGTCATAATATTAAAATATTAAATGTATTTAAACAATATGATGAACCATAATAATATCAATAATAATAATTTATAATATTAAAATATTATAATAATTATAATATTAATATATTATAATAATTATAATATTAATATATTATGAAAAATTACAATAACTTAAAATAAAATAAAATATCATTATTATTTTTATTTTTTTGAAAAAGGCCGAGGTATCTGCCTTGGTTCACACGCCAACCCTTAGGGTTGGATCGCACGAACCTTGGAGTGAATGCCAAGGTTCGATGGAGAAAGGAAGGTGTCGGTCGCGGCTTAACCAATCGGTGGCAACGATTTGATTTTCGGTGGCTGCAGGAGGCGGCGCCACCGGCATGATGGGGCGCGGGCGGAAGAAAACTCTGCGCAGGGCGAGGGCGAAGGGGGGAGGCAGTGCTGGCGTTGGTGCAGGCGGCGGTGCCGGCCACCACCTATGGTGGTGCGGGCTGCACAGAGCGCAACCGACCACTACTGGTGGTGGTCGCGCGCTGCACGTCCGCCCAGGCTACGGACGGGGAGGCCGCACTGGGCGCGTTTCCCCAACACCCCCCCCATTTTGATTTCCTTTTTTTTTATTTTTATTTTTATTTTTGTTTCAAAAACCAGAACCTAAAAAAAATAACTAGGCTTCTATAAAATTCACAATGTAAACACCTAATATTACAAAAAGGAAATTTAAACAAATATATATATATATATATATATATATATATATATATATATATATATATATATATATATGAAGTATATATGTGCATATACACCTAATTTTCATTCAAATAAGGATGAACTCAACAATTTGAGGAATAAAATAGAGAACAAACAAACTGAAAATAACAGTTGCAACAAGAATTTCCTTGTTTCCAAATTAAAAAAACTTACACAAAATTTGAAAGCACAATAAAACAAAAAAACAAGAATGGAACCTGATTCTTTCGAAGTATGCTGAAGATCATGCTGCTGCTTTGAAACCCTCTTGAGCTCTTCAAATTCCACAAGCTTTTCCTCCAAACCCACAAAATTAAGGAATCTTCCTCTTCTCTTTTCAATTTTTTCCCAAAAACTCCATTTTTGATTTTGTGAAGAAATTTTTAAGATAATGCAAAATTCCTTCCAAAATCCTACAACAACCCTCATAAAATTTTTAAAACAGAATAGCAAAAGTCTTTCTTTTGAATTTTTGAATTTTTGAATCTCTAAATTGATTTTTAATCCATTTTCTTAATTTTCAATTCCAACTCAAATTTGCATGCATTTCCAAAATGAATAATGTAATTCATTTCATTTCCACATAATTAACTTCATCAATTAATAAATAAATCTACCACAAGATTAATATTAAATTAATTAAATTAAATTACTCAATAATTAAATCACAATTCCAACATTATTCTAGCTCCCCAAAATAAACTGAAATCAGGCAATTAGAACTAAATAGCACAACTGGACTATACTAGGGCCGACGACACACTACGACTAGGGTGACGACTCGGCACGAAAATCCTAGCTACTATCTCCCAATCAAATGTCGTTGGGCAATGGACACGCTCAAACCTGTGAAACCAGGTGGAGTCGATGTCCTGTACCTGTCAACCTGCAACAACGAATATATCCACATGCAATAGTATGTCATAAATAAGGCACACCGTGAAGAGGACATCACGAGATCGCAGGGCACTCGCAAGCGAGTGATGTGATACCGTCCTCTTCACCAATACAATAGTTCTAACTGACGCATCTAACATAATAGCATAGTTGAAAGCATGAAACATCATAAAATAAATATTCACATATGCTAATTCCAAACATGCCATAATAATCACATCAAAATATAGTATCATCACATCAAGATACATCACAATAAAACAATGATCCACTGTAATCAAGTACATAGTCCAAGTACAACACAAAACTAAAGCATAGAAAGGAACAACATAGTTCACACAATAGATCAAAACGGGGGGGATTTACAAAAAAAAATTTAATGATTTTACACCCACACAATCTCCAACTACTTAGACCTAATTTTCATTTCCATTTAATAAATTCAAATGCAGTTGCAATGCATGCATGCAAAGAAAATATTACTTCCATTGTTAATCATGTCCAACACATTATTGTGTTCAGTATTTAACTCAACAAAAAAGACTAACCCATAAATACACCGACAAAAACAACCTCACCAAATGAAGGAACAATGCAAATAATACTTTGGTCGACAGGCTTAAAACTTCAAACCCGAGAAATATTCCAAATACAAACAATTCTCATTTTCATCAAACAGATTGAACTGTGGCTAGCTACTTCCATTCCTAATCATGGGTAGCAAAGAAATCCACATTAATCAATTACGGTGTTAAGTATTTAACTGAACAACACACAATAAACCATAAAAGCAATAAAAAATACAAAAAAGTAGACAACAACAAATAATAGACATTAGCCCATAAAATGCAAAGGTTTAAAAACCTATAAAACAACACTGCAAAAGACATATGACCTTACAAATGTAAACCCTTTCAACAAACACATATTTAATGGTTTTATACCCAGACATTTTCCAATTGTTTAGACTTAATTATTATTTTCGTTTAATAAATTCAACTGCACTTGCAATGCATGGGCACACAAAATGAAAACAACAACAAACAATAGATATTAACCCATAAAATACAAAAGTGTAAATAGCTATTTGATTCAATAAATTCAGGTGCAGTTGCAATGCATGCACACGAAGAAAAAATTACTTCCATCCTTAATCATGACCACCACACTACCGTGTTAAGTCTTTAACTCAACAAGGAAGACTAACCCATAAGTACACTGACACAAACAACATGAGAAAATGAAAAAAAAATGCAAATAATACTTTCGTGGACATGCTTAAAACTTCAAACCTAAAAAATATTTCAAATAAAAACAATTCTCATTTTCATCGAATAGATTGAAATGCAGCTAGCTACTTCCATTCTTAATCATGGCTAGCAGAGAATTCTACATTAATGAATTACGGTGTTAAGTCTTTAACTCAACAACAAACACTAACCCATAAATACAATCAAGGATAGTGAAGAATAGGCATTAACACACAAAATGCAAACAACAAAAAACAATAGACATTAACCCATAAAATGATAAGATGTATAATACTGTAAAACAAAACTATAAAAGACATACGAACTTACAAACGCCTCATTTTTCACTCCCCATACAATAGACATTAACTCTTTGAATAAACACAGATTTAATGATTTTATACCAAGACATTTTCCAATTACTTAGACCTAATTTTTATTTTCATTTAATAAATTCAAGTGCAGTTGCAATACATGCGTGCAAACAATATGCATTAACCCATAAAATGCAGAGATACAAAAAACTATAAAATGACACTTTAAAATATATAAGAACTTTCAAATGCTTTATTTTCAATTCCAAAATGCTGGACATAAACCCTCTCAAAAGGCTCAAATTTTACCCCCATCAAACAATTCGAGAAAATCAGTAGACAACCCAAAAATCAAAGTGTAAAAGATATGTAGGGACTTACAAATGCCACCATTGTCGCTTCCAACACCGTAGATGTAAACCCTCTCAACATACACAAATTTTAGCCTCATCAAACAACCTCAACAAATGAGCAAACAACACAAATAATACTTTGCTTGACAGACTTAAAAATTGACGCCATAAGCCACTAATGACGACTATACTTCAGTCTACTCACAATAAAATGAGAACTCGCAAATAGTAAATGCAAATGTACTGCTTAAAATTCCACGTGTCCCCATGAAGAATGCATACGAAGACACGACTATACTAAGAAACTCATGAAATATTTCCAATAGAAAAGCTCCCTACAACAATTATTATTTTTTAAAAAATAGAAAATAACAAAACCACGAGGAAAATACCACCAACCAATAACGAAATTGCAATAAAACATCGATAATTACCTTTTAATAAATATTTCCCAAAACATCATCAAAACTTTACAATAATTTTTGGGGCGCGATTCCCGAAGGAGAATTTTAATATGCAAGATTGAGACGATGACATTAGTTCCTTGCCTATAAGCAAAGGACTAAAAAACACTGGCGTAAAAAAGAAAAAGTGGAATCTAAAGGCAAAGAGGTGAAAGATGAAGATTAAAAAAAAGTGAATTGATTTAAGAGGAAGAAACTTTAGCTATTGCATGATGTGGGAATCAATACGAGTAAGGGTTGGTTGGAGGATGGAGTTAGTTGAAACTTCTTAAACCATAAGAAGGTCGATGGACATAGCCATGCTAATGGTTGACAAAAAGATTGTTAAAGCTATCAAGAGTTGGGTCATGTATTAGTCTAAGACATTTTGGATTTAGTTATATGAAAATTATTTATCTAATTTGTCCTTTTTAGAACCCAATTTTTCCACTTCCAAGTTGATCCTTTCAAAAATGTATTGTCACCCATCAACTTGTACATTGAAACACCTTAATCTGAATATATAAAAAATATATTTAAAACCAATCTTAAGTCATTCATATTCACGTTTGAATAATTACGCTGAAGGCATTTCCTTATTTGAGCTTTCAAAACTCATTTTACCTATGAATGGTGGAAAGTGAAGGATAGGGCTTGGTTGACAGTAAAACGAATCTCAGTTGTCCATCATTTTTCGCCACTTTTTTGGTTGTTTTTCGTCATTTTTCAGTTGTTTTCTACTGTGTTTTTTTTGTTTTCCCCGCCGCTATTTTCGCCATGTTTTTTTGCTTCCCCCATCGCTATCATTTTTCTCCTCCAAACCTTTCACTTCTCCAATTTGGCAAGTTGCAGCCTGAAAATGATCTGCACTCAGAAAGTAAAGTTTCAACGAGGGTTTTAGAGTATGTTTATTTAAATGAAAATTACAGCCAAGATCCTAATAATGAGCACATTTAGTTTTTAAAATAAAATGGAAATTTCGCAAAGATCCACAAATTTAGGTTTTAAAATTACAACATCCTTTACCCTGCGTACATAGGTATAAAAAACTAGCATAATTAATATAATAAAAAATAGATTACAAATAATAAAATAATATTACTTATTATATATCTTATTCTTTAACAAAACTATCAAATACATGTATATTAGGTTTTAAAATTTTGACATCCTTTACCCCATATAGTTAAGTATAAATTAGCATAATTAATATAGTATGTTTATTAAAATGAAAATTACGGCCTAATAACGAGCACATTTAGGTTTTAGCATTACAACTTCCTTTCCCTTATAAAATATAATAAATAATTAGTTTTAAATATATAATAAATAATTTGGTTTTTAATATATAATGCTATAGTATATAACAATATAATAGTTAATACAATAGTTAATACATAAATAATAAAGATAATATAATAATATATTAATAAATACATAAAATAATGACATAAATAATAAATATTTATATAATAATATAATAGTTAATACATAAAAAAAAAAATTAATATATAATAATATTATTCTATAATAAAAAGTTTTTAAAAAATAATAATATTAAAATCATTTTCTAAATGACCTATTAGTTGATCTCATTTACTACACAAATGTGTGCAAAAAATAAACCAATTTGTTCCTAATTCACCTTCCACACCTCTTCAGCATACCCATTGCACAAGGTGTCATAGCTAATTTATCTCTTATTTAAACTTTGAAAAAGAAACTGAGAAACAATGTGAAAGTCAAAATGTGAGAAACTAATGTCCAATCTCAATTAAAAGCTCTTACAAAAGACCACAAACTACTTATCACTAAAGTTACCAACATTACACAATAACCTTAGAACTCTTAGTTTTAATAGTTAGAAAAATCATACAAAAACGTTCAATGTCTAGTATTTACAACTAGCAATCGCACCTTAGTGTCCAATGGGTACGCCGAAGATGTGTGAAAGGTCAATTAGGATAAATTTTGGTCTATTTTTTTTCATACATTTATGTTGTACATGAGGTCAATTAGTAGGTCATTTAGCAAATGATGTTGTTTCTACAACAAATGTCTTAATGGAGAACTGATAGCTTCAAATCAACTATGCATTCATTTATAGGGATCTCCAAACATGATTGAAATAAAACCTTTGAATTAGGAAGATAATCAGGCTCCATTACCAAAAGGCTCATGCTATGTTTGCCATACAAAGAGGGAGACAGAGAGAGGGAGAGATAGTGCTAGAAAGAGGGAGATATAGGGGGAAGAGTGAGAGAGTGTGGTGAGGAGATGGAGATGGAGATGGAGATGGAGATGGAGACGGAGAAGGAGAAGGAGATGGATATGGAGCAGGAGAAGGAGAAGGAGATGGATATGGAGAGAATGAGAGAAGGAGAGAAGGAGAGAAGGAGAGGAAGAGATTGAAGAGATATATCTATCTATTCATCTTTATCTCTCTATCTCTTTGTCTCCCTCTCTCTATTTGTTATGTTTCTCATTATCTCCCTCTCTCTATATATATCTTTTCTTCCCTCTATTTATCTTTATCTCCCTATCTCTTTATGCAACTTTATCTCTATATATGTCTCTCTCCTCTTCTCTTTTCTCTTTTCCTTTATCTATTTTTCTCTATCCCCCTCACTATCTCTACCTCTTTCTTTGTCCCTCTTTATTCCTCTATATCTCTACTATCTCTCTAGATCTCTTTGTCTCCCTCTATCTCTATCTCTATCTCTATCTATATGTTTGTTTCTATCTCTTCTCTCTTTTTTCTCCCTATCCCTTTTTTTATCCCTTTATTTTTATATTCTCTCTCTCTCTCTCTCCTTTGTCTTATTTTTCTCCCTCTCTCTTGCTCCCTTTCTCTTTTTTCTCTCTCCACCTATCTCCCTCTCCCTTTTCACTTCTTTTCTCTTTCTCTCTTTCTCTTTCTATATGTTTGTCTCCTTAAGTGTGCAATGGGTACATTGAAGAGGTCTTAAAGGTGAATTATCATATCCTTAATCAAATGAAATGATACCTTGAGCATAACTCCCCAAAGACACGTGGCATCCTGGGATTGTTGACATGAAGCAACCAATCAAAAGTTAGTTTTCTCATTTCTCTCTCTTTTCCTTTGTATCTCTTACATTTCTCTCTCATGCTCTTTCTCTCTTTGTCTATTCCTCTTTCAATCTATATCTCCATCTCTTTGTCTCTCTCTGTCTCTCGATATCTATCTATCTAAATTTGTATCTTTGTCTCTTTCTCTATTTTTTGAGTTTCTCTCTCTTTATTAGTTGGCAGGCTAGATATGGTGTGATATTTGAGTCTAAACAAATTTCACGCCTGCAAACCATTATTGAGTAATTACAAAATAAGTTTCGATTTCCATTTAATGGTAAACGAACTGTCGTTGTAACACCCCTCCGTTTTGCTTTTTGGACTAGACATTGTGTCCTTGTTTTGTTTTGATTTATGCTTCATGATACTCGGATACTTTATCTAGTGTGTGTATTTGATCGCTAGTTATTGAGCGATAGACTATTTTATGTGAAGTGATTTGGTTTATCTAATGATTTGTTTTACATGTTTTAATGGTGTAATGATGTTAGTTGATATAACATGTGCTTATGAGATTATTGGAATTATGATGGAAGTGTCAGTTTTGATGATTGTATTGGTGAAGGGGATGGGTTCGCATCACTCGCTTGCGAGTGCCCTGTGAATCCGTGATTTCTTCTTCACGGTGTGTATTTTATGTTGTTTATATTATATGATGTTGGTTACTATGTTTTCAGGATTGCAGGTACATGACATCGACTCCACCTGGTTTCACAGGTTTCAGTGTGTCGATCCAACGGTTAAGTTGAATGGGAGATAGTAGCTAGATAACTTGTGTCAAGTCTACACCCTAGCCATAGTGTGTCGTCAGTTGTTTGTGTTGAGTTATTGATTGCTTTGCTTTAATGTTATTTAATTCTGAAAGAATTCTTGATTTGGAAATAGATATTTAGAATAATTGCATTAAATCATGTTGATGGCTATTTAATTTAAATTATGCAATGTGGGTAAAAGTTTATATTTAAATTAATTAATTATATTTAATTTATTTAATTAATTAAATTTAATTTATTTAATTAATTAAATTTAATCCAAGGGGTTGAATTTAGTTATTAAATAATTAAATTAATTAATTAATGGGGATGTTACGAAAATTAAAAGAAATAAAAGAATTTAAATTAATTATGGAATTTTATTCCATTTAGTGGGAATTTAATTAGTTTGGAATTTTATTTCAATTAAGTTGGAATTAAATTAGAATTTGAAATTGAATTTTGAAAGAAAAGTTAGTTTTCGAAATGTGAGAGTTAATTAATATTTAGATATTTTAAATTCTTGATTTTCATGCAAAAATTAGATTTGGTTGTTGAAGATATTTTCAATTATGCCAACATGTAAAAGTTTAATGAATGAGAAGAGTTTGTTAAGAAATTCATAGACAAAGAGAATTTTGGGGAGGAAAAGCTTCTTCTGGTGTGAGAGGATATTTTTGGAAAAAAATACACAGAGAAAGGATTTGGAAAAATTCTTGGCTGTAGATTTACATTGGAGTTATTTTGGAAATCTTTGTTGTGCTTGTGGATTGCTTTCTTGGTTGGAATCATTGGATTGTTGGATATAAGTTGTAGAAGCTTTGGAGGAAACTCTACATCAAATTTTCATTACATGTAGCTTTTTGAATCAGGTTTTCTTTTGTGGTTATTTTATTGATCTTTAATTACATTTAAAAGTGTAGAGATAAAGAATTGGTTGTTAAATCTGTTTTAGAAAAGAAATTTGTGAATAGAAGAAAGAAAATAGATAAATAAATTTAAAGCTTCTGCTATTGAAACCTCTGTAGAAATTAATTTATTTGAGGAAATGGATTGTTTTGTTATTTAAATCAAACATAGAGGTTAAACAAAACATTTAGATTGTTTAAAGAATTTAAATCACTATAGAAAACAAATTTATTTTGAAAAACCTCTTAAAAATTATGGTGGAGAAATCTAGAGGATTTAAAAGCTTCAGGTTTTAATTTAGATCCTTTTAATTTTATTGTTCTTTCATTGTTATTGAATTTGAGGAAATTGAATAAAAGAATTAGTTTTAAAGTCTGCGTGTATTTTGAGATTTTCTGGAAAAATTTTACAAATTCACCTGTAGGTGATATTTTCACAAAATTTTCCCAATTTATTTTGATGTTGAAATCTTTATATATATATATATATATATATATATATATATATATATAGTAAGTAATACCCCTCCGTTTTGCTCCTTGTGTGTTTGCTTTATGCTATGTTTGGGATGCAGCTACTATTATATTGGACACACCTTGTTGTTTGTGTTTTGATCGTTACTATTGAGCAACATTGATTATTGTGTGATTTGAATTATCTGACTATTGTTTCACATGCATTATGGATTATTGATGTTAGTAGAGTTAGCATGAGATAATGTATTACGGGATTTCTGATTATGATGTAATGTCAGTCTTTGATGAGTGGATTGGTGAAGAGGATGGTTTTGCATCACTCGCTTGCGAGTGCCCTGCGAATCCGTGATTTCTTCTTCACGGTGTGTATTATATACTAGATATACTGTATTATGTTGTTTACTTGGTTTCAGGTTGCAGGTACATGACATTGACTCTACTTGGTTTCACAGGTTTGAGCATGTCGATCCAACAGTTAAATTGAAAGGGAGATAGTAACTAGGTAACATGTGTCAGGTCTACGCCCTAGTCTTAGTGTGTCGATAGTCCTGTTTTGTGAGTCATAGTTATTTGATTTAATGTTATGTGATTTTATTAGATGCATTATTATTTGTTTAATGTTTAGAATAATTGCGTTGGAAAAGTAGTGATTATTTTAATATTAAATTTAAAATTATGCTTTGATGTTTGTTTAAAAGTTTTTAATGAAATTTAATTTAATTAAATTTTAATTTATTTAATTAATTAAATTTTAATCTCAAAAGGGTTAAATTTAGTTATTAAATAATTAAAATTGATTAATTAAGTTTATTAAATTAAATTAAATTAATTAAATCATGAGAAATTGAAAAGAAATGAAAATTGTATTTCAATTCAATGTTATGTTTTTGAAAATGAGAAAAGAAGAGAAATATCTAATTCTCTACTTTGCATGCAAAAGAGAATTAGAGTTAGATTAGATATTTTTAGTTTAATGTGAATGCATGTTTCAATTTTTGGGGAGAGAAGTTTTTGGAAGGATTGGTATTTTCAGAGGAATTTGGGATTTTTTTGAGGAAATTGCACTAGTAGGGTTTGAAATAAAATTTGGATTTTGGAATTGGAATTGGTTGCACTTTTGAGGAAAAGCTTGGAGGAGGCTTCTATCAAGAAATTTCATCATCTTTTGTAGCTTCATATTCCAGGTTTTATACTTGATGTTTATTTCAATTTTTAATTTAATGTTTGAGGAAATTTTGATAAACTTACTGTAGGAGATTATTTAGTATACAAAACCGTAGATCCATTGTTTAAATTTCAATTTTAAATGTTCTCAAACATTTAGGTTTTATTGTGGAAATTCTATTTTGAAAACAATCAGATCTATATTGCAAATTTGAACTCCGTAGAAAATGACATTGAAAATCAAACCAAAATTTAGTTTTGTACAAAGTTCTTTGTTTAAATTTTTCTAAAATTTGAAAGAATAGATTGTGGGAAACTAAGATTACAATTTTTGGATTTTGGAATGAAAATCTGAAAAAATAAATTAATTTTCTAGTTTCTGGGTTTTGTTTATATATTTTTCAATTTGACTAGTTTTAAATTTTGGTAAATATATATATATATCAATATATATTAATATATATTTGTATATGAATTTGATTCGTGTATTATAAATATAAATTATAGAACTTCTTTTATTAAAATTAAATCACTGTTAAAATTATGGGGTTGAATATTCCGTCTCGAAAAATGAGCCTATGTTAAATGGGGATTTTCCATTTTTTTTAATTTTTGGGGTTCTGTGTTTTTAATAAAAAATAAATAAATAAATAAAAAATTATAGTGAAATATAAAGTTGTTAAAATTATAAAAAAATAAATTATAAAAAAAATAAAAATAAAGTAAAGGGTAGTGAAGGGCCGCACCCATGGTACAGTGGGAGGGATGCTATCATGGGACAACGCGCCCACCCTTTGGGGGGCGCGCTGTCACATGACAACGTCAGCACCCCACGCGACCATTGTGGTGCGTCCGACCGGTACATAGTACCACCGGCGCCCCACAGTACTTTGTGTGCAGGTATGGGTAAGCTCGGCTTGCCTTGTATTGTTTTTTTAATTTTTTTTAATTTGTTTTTTTTCTTTTTTATATGTATTTTTTTTGTTAATTACTTTAAGTTTATATGTTATGTTTTAGTATGTAAATTTACTTTTTAAATTCAGATGCCTGTGTGTTGTTCGTAGTCCAAGGTAGCTTAGGAAACGTGTCAGGTATATTAGAGTTTATATTAATCATATTTATATTAAGGTTATATAAAAATATATATATATATATATATATAAATATTATACATTTAATATATGTATTTATTTATATATTTATTGGTATTTTTATTTTTAGGAGAAATGGTGATAGATTTTTCCAGAATGATTTAATGTTCAGATTGTAATATTTTTTTTAACAGAGTTTCTTTTTTTTTTATTATTTGAATAAGATGCAAGTATTACTTTTAACATAAAGTATAAATTTAAATTACATAAGTATGTTTAGTCATCATTAGAATATTATTTTATATATATATATTTAAGAGTATATATATATATATGTAAATGATGATCAGTTTAGACATGTTAACACATGCATGTAGTTAGACAACAAATTTAACGAAAATTTCTTATTGATCATGATTGGATAATGTTGCAAAAGTATTTGTTTTAATGATGAAATTATTGCGTTTTAGTAAAGATTTATAAGGATAATATTTATTTTTTGCGAGAAGCATTAAGTAGAAATGTGGATTTAATATATCCAAACATAGTGTTTTTCGTTATCAATGCAATAGTAAATTATTTTCCCTTTTTGTGAATGCTTTGGGAATGGGTAATTGTATTTATACAAGAGAAGTCTTCCAGTGTATGTGGGTCCTTGGGTAGATTTATTTGAGTTATTTTCCTCTAAGTGTTGGAGTGAGATTCTTTATTTGTCGTCTCCTAGATTAGGAGAGACTAAGTTATTCAATTCTATAACACTTGAGTCACCCTTGGAGTCTAGATTTGAGTAGTGAGTTATTCATTAGAGGAGTGGCTTTTGTTAGGGGCCAGAGCCCAAAGAGGTAAACCGGGTAATCTTCGAAAGTGTTTTTAAGAAGTGATAATTAAAGCAAAGTACTTAGATGACTAGGATGCATTCACATTAACCAAGATAAAATTAACCTCACTCACAGACACAAGGGCTTGTTTAGACTTGGGGTGAGTGAGAAGGCCTAGAATGGCAAGGTCAACTAGCTTGTCCATACGAAAGGTAGTTGATTCCGCTTGAGTGAGTATGAGGGCCGGGATTCGGATGAGGTCACTAGGATTACCGGAGCCTATGAAGGATGCCCAGAGGAGATCTCATGACGCACCTTGCGATGACACTCTATCTAGGATAACCTTGATTATATGTTGTGTGTATGGTTTCTTT